>CM065705.1:45610544-45628044 GCA_017654935.2 Phymorhynchus buccinoides | reverse complement strand
TGATTTCATGCAAGTCATCACTTTTCGCAGTGGCTTCCATGATAGGTCCATGATAGGTCCATGATAGGTCCATGATAGGTCCATGATAGGTCCATGATAGGTCCATGATAGGTCCATGATAGGTCCATGATAGGTCCATGATAGGTCCATGATAGGTCCATGATAGGTCCATGATAGGTCCATGATAGGTCCATGATAGGTCCATGATAGGTCTGAACTTAGTCCGTTTTCACTCGCGGTTTGTACCTCTTTTTTTTCTCTCTTTCTTTAGTTGTCTGTCTCTCGCAAGGATATCTTGCGAACCGCTGTACACAATCGCTTCAAGTTTTGTGTGTGTGTGTAATATATGTTGGAGTAGGAAGACACTGGGTGCATACGTTTTGCCCCCCGGGGGGGGGGGGGGGGGGGGAAGTGCGGTGGGGGGGGGGGGAAGTGGGGAGTGTGTGGGTGGGCGAGTGGGAGTGTGTTGTGGTGTGGGGGGGAGGGCAGACATGTTTCTGTTTTTCTTCACACTGTCAAATCTCGTGAAGCACTGCATGGAATCACTTCAAATTGTTCCCACTTTAGTTTGGCTTGTTTGGGAAATTCTGTCCCGCGCTCAAAACAACGCTCTCCGTACTTTCCCACTCTCTCTCTCCTCGCTCTCTCTCTCATCTCTCTTCCTCTCTCTCCTCTCCCCCAACTAGTCTCTCTCTTCTCGTGGTCCTCTACCCGCTCGCTCCTCTGCTCTCTCCAAACCGTCTCCTCTCCTCTCTTACTCTCTATCTCTCTCTCTCTCTCTCTCTCTCTCTCTCTCCTTCTCTTCTCTCTCTCTCTCTCTCGACTCTCTCCAATCCCTGTCTCTCTCTCTCTCTCATCTCTCTCTCTCGCTCTGTGTGTCTCATGACTCTACATTTATATGAAAAGAGAGACAGTGAAAGAGAGGAGGAAAGGGGGTGAAATATTATTGATTGTTGTTGGTCGAGTTATCTTTCTATTATGTAGTTTGTATATTTAGGTAACAACATATCCGGACCGTTGTGTGATGTGTGTGTTGTGTGTGGTGCGTGCGTTCGTGCGGTGTGCGTGGTGCGCGTGCGTGCGCTGCGGTGCGTGCGTGCGTGCGTGCGTGCGTGGTGCGTGCGTGCGTGCGTGCGTGTGCGTGCGTGCGTGCGTTGCGTGGAGTGCGCTGCGTGCGTGCGTGCGTCGCGTGCGCTGGCGGTGCGCGTGCGTGCGTGGGTGTGTGTGTGTGTGTGGATGTGTGTGTTTCTTGCGTGCGTGTGTTTGTTTTCGTGCGTGCGTGCGTATGAGCAAGTGTGTGTATCGAAGGTTGTTAGAAAAGAGAAGTTGTTCAACACGTAGGCCAAGTAAACGGAATGAGAGTATGATTTCTACTTTTTCGGACTTGTCACGTGGTCCCCGAGCCGAAGGTTCGGGGAGCTATTGTTTGATGTCTGATCCGTCCGTCCTCCGGCGTGCTTTGCGGCCGTTGCCTCCGTCCGTCCCGTCCGTCCGGCTATTTCGTCCGTTTTTTTCAAAATACTATTCAGTCTATCATCATCAAATTTGGTATACTAGTTTTTGCCAAGATGCAAGCTATCCACTGATGTATTTAGTTTTACATTAAGGTCAAGGTCGTTACGGGCCAGTTACGGGGTTCAAACCCCGAAACACATTATAATCGCTAATATCTCGCGAAGTTTCGCATGTATTTTAATGCAGTTTTTTTCACAACATTTCTTGATGAATGGTCTATAACACAGTTGTCAAGACTTCATTTTCCTGACGTTGCGCATATCTGTGCGATATAATGTTTCTGTGCGCTCAAATCATCGGAGTACGCACCCCAAGGCTATGATCGCGCGCTCTCAAATCATGGGTCCGAACCCCAAGGCTATAATATCAAAAACTATTTTGGTTTCGTGCTGTTTATCATGCGTTTTCATGCGTTTTTAGTCGGTTTCGTGCTGTTTTGATGCGTTTTTAATGTATGTGTACAAAGCCGACACATTTCCGATTTCGGAGTAGAATCGGCGATGCTGCGAGGGGACTTTGTCAGGCCGCTCGGGGCGTTGCACTTGTTTCTTTCTTTTTGTTGTATTATTAATACTAGCGCAACGTCGAGTACCAGTACCGCCTAGTAAACGGTTAACGCCTAGTAACGGTAACGCCTAGTAACGGTAACGCCAAGTACTGGTAACGCTGAGTACAGCAAATTTGAAGCGATTCGGTTAAGAAACGGCGGAGTCGTATAGCGCGCGCGTTTTCTGCACCGATTCGCTTCCCTCCGTTTTGGCCACACGCGATAGTCAACCGTCTCTCGGTCATCCACCTGCCAAATTGGAAGGCAATCGGCCAGAAACGCCGGAGATACAGGCGCTGAGAGGCCGGCGGATGCGCGGTTTCGCCGTATTTGCGGAAACCGCGCAAATGACATGGCCGCGCCTCGGTTGCCGTTGCCATCGCCCCGTTAGGGCTCACAGCAAATTTGAAGGGATTCGGTCGAAAAACGGCGGAGTTATATAAGGCCCGTTTTGTGTTTCACACCCACACAAACACAGCACAGCCAATCCACACACCCACACACACACACACGACACGGACCAGTTGGCTTTTTATCTATATGAAATGATGATGTTTTTTTCTATTTGTTATTTGTTATGAAGTTGATGCATTTTGCCCACCCCCCTTGTCATCAGACCTTGTTTGGTAATCACAATAAAAAGTCGAATTGTTGAATTGAATTGTCTCTCTCTCTGTGTCTCTGTCTGTCTGTCTGTCCTGTCTGTCTGTCTGTCCTGTCTGTTCTGTCTGTCTGTCTGTCTCTCTCTCTCCATCTCTTCTCTCTCTCTCTCTCCATCTCCCTCACGGCGTCCTCACTCCTCCCCCGTTCTCTGCTCCCCTCTTCTCTCTCGACACCGTCCTCACTCGCTCTCTCTCTCGTCATCGTCACTCCTCTCGTTCACTCCTCTCTCTCTCCTCTCCCATTCTCTCTCTCTCTCTCTCTCAATGACCGCCATTAGGCAGATGCTAAAGATGCTGTGTTTTTTGGGTTAATAATTCTGAAGATGATGTCATTAGTAGATAATCTCTCTCTCTCTTTCTGTCTGTCTGTCTCTTTGCCTGTCTGTCTCCCTCCCTAATTCTGCTCTTTCTCTCTCTCTCTGTCTGTCTCTCTCTGTGTCTCTCTGTCTCTCTGTCGCTCTCTCTCTCTCTCTTCCTCTCTCTCTGTCTGTCTCTCTCACTTGTCTCTGTCTCTGTCTACTGTCTGTCTGTCTCTCTCCCTCTCTCCCCCCTCTGTCTCCCCCTCCCCCTCTCTCGCCATCTCCCTCTCTCCCCTCTCTCTTCTGTCCCTTTCTCGCTCTCTCTCTCTCTCCGGTCTCGTCTCGCGTCCCCCGCCGGAGAGTCCTCCCCCTCTCTCCCCTCTCTCCTCTCTCGATTCCTCTCTCGACTCTCTCTCTCTCTCTCTCTCTCTTTCTCTCTCCTCTCTCCACTCCCTCTCTCCGCTCTCTCCAGTTCTCTCCATCTCTCTCTCTCTCTCTCTTTCTCTCTCTCCATCTTTCTCTCTCTCTCTTCTCTCTCTCTATCTCTCTCTCTCTCTCCTCCTGCCTCCATCTCATCCTCTCCGGGTCTCTCTCTCTCTCTCTCTCTCAATGACCACCATTAGGCTAGAGGCTATATAGAGAGTTCTTCCACGTGCGAATTCAGCACACGGCATGGAAGCTTTCTCTGTCTCTGTCCCGATCAATACTATGTTTCACAGCTAATCGTGTGTGTGTGTGTGTGTGTGATGTGGGTGTGTGTGTGGTGTGTGTGTGTGTGTGGGTGTGTGTGTGTGTGTGTGTGTGTGTGTATGTCGTGTGTGTGTGTGCGTGTGTGTGTGTGTGTGCGTGTGCGTGCGCGCGCGTGTGTGTGCGTGCGCGCGCTGTGTGGTGTCGTGTGCGATTTAAAAACATCACATTTCCTTCCAAGGTTGTTGTATCTGTACATCGAACAAGAAGGATTTAAAAACATCACATTTCCTTCCAAGGTTATTGTATTCTGTACATCGAACAAGAAGGATTTAAAACACATCACATTTCCTTCCAAGGTTGTTGTATGTTTTGTACATCGAACAAGAATATGGGATTCGTTTTCAACAGTATTTAAGTGACATACTGACCCCCCCCCCCCCACCCCCACCCCCCCACCCCAACTGCAACAGACTGCAACGTCACTGGAATATAACACAAACAAACAACTACACGACAAGTGTAAAGTGACGTTTATTTTATTCACAAGAGATAAAACAAAACTAACTGGATATTTCGGCGAATGCGCCTTTATCAACACAGACAAACAAGAAAACAGCAAACATAGCAAAAGGAGCAAAAAGCAGGCAACAAAAGGAGCAAAAAAACAACAAGATCAACAAACGCATTGGACTGTGAGGGGAAGTATTGTTTGTACGATTTGGACTGTAGAGGGGAAGTATTGTTGTACGATTTGGACTGTAGAGGGGAAGTATTTGTTGTACGCATTGACTGTAGAGGGAAGTATCGTTGTACGATTTGGACTGTAGAGGGGAAGTATTGTTGTACGATTTGGACTGTAGAGGGGAAGTATTGTTGTACGATTTGGACTGTAGAGGGGAAGTATTGTTGTACGATTTGGACTGTAGAGGGGAAGTATCGTTGTACGATTTGGACTGTACAGGGGAAGTATTGTTGTACGCATTGGACTGTAGAGGGGAAGTATTTGTTGTACGATTTGGACTGTAGAGGGGAAGTATTGTTGTACGATTTGGACTGTAGAGGGGAAGTATTGTTGTACGATTTGGACTGTAGAGGGGAAGTATTGTTGTACGATTTGGACTGTACAGGGGAAGTATTGTTGTACGATTTGGACTGTAGAGGGGAAGTATTGTTGTACGATTTGGACTGTAGAGGGGAAGTATTGTTGTACGATTTGGACTGTAGAGGGGAAGTATTGTTGTACGATTTGGACTGTAGAGGGGAAGTATTGTTGTACGATTTGGACTGTACAGGGGAAGTATTGTTGTACGATTTGGACTGTAGAGGGGAAGTATTGTTGTTTGCATTGGACTGTAGAGGGGAAGTATTGTTGTAACGATTTGGACTGTAGAGGGGAAGTATTGTTGTACGATTTGGGACTTGTAGAGGGGAAGTATTGTTGTACGATTTGGACTGTAGAGGGGAAGTATTGTTGTACGATTTGGACTTGTAGAGGGGAAGTATTGTTGTACGATTTGGAACTGTAGAGGGGAAGTATTTGTTGTACGCATTGGACTGTACAGGGGAAGTATTGTTGTAACGCATTTGGACTGTAGAGGGGAAGTATTGTTGTACGATTTGGACTGTACAGGGGAAGTATTGTTGTACGATTTGGACTGTAGAGGGGAAGTATTGTTGTACGATTTGGACTGTAGAGGGGAAGTATTGTTGTACGATTTGGACTGTAGAGGGGAAGTATTGTTGTAAACTGGGGAGTACATTGGACGACTGTCGAGAGGGGGAAGTATTGTTGTACGATTTGGACTGTAGAGGGGAAGTATTGTTGTACGATTTGGACTGTAGAGGGGAAGTATTGTTGTACGATTTGGACTGTAGAGGGGAAGTATTGTTGTACGATTTGGACTGTAGAGGGGAAGTATTGTTGTATGCATTGGACTGTAGAGGGGAAGTATTGTTGTACGATTTGGACTGTAGAGGGGAAGTATTGTTGTACGATTTGGACTGTAGAGGGGAAGTATTGTTGTACGATTTGGACTGTAGAGGGGAAGTATTGTTTTAGATTCACAGTTTGGACTGTAGAGGGGAAGTATTGTTGTACGATTTGGACTGTAGAGGGGAAGTATTGTTGTACGATTTGGACTGTAGAGGGGAAGTATTGTTGTACGATTTGGACTGTAGAGGGGAAGTATTGGACGATTTGGAGGGGGAGGGGAGAGAGATAGCATGGACTGTAGAGGGGAAGTATTGTTGTACGATTTGGACTGTAGAGGGGAAGTATTGTTGTACGATTTGGACTGTAGAGGGGAAGTATTGTTTTATGCATTTGTGGACTGTAGAGGGGAAGTATTGTTTTTTGATCATGTTGATTTTTTGCTGCTTTTGTTGCCTGGTGTTTTGCTCCTTTTGCTATATTTGCTGTTTGCTGTTTTCTTGTTTGTCTATGTTGATGTTTGAACTGTGAAAGGGAATATTTTAAAAAAACGTTTGATGGCTAACGTGTGTTCTTTTTCAGCAATTTCATTTTTTAATAGCCCCCATACCTCTGCCCCATATGTGATTATTGGCTCCACCTGGGTGTCAAAGGAGTTTTCCAGAAAGAGAGACGAGAGAGAGAGAGGAGGGAAGAGAGAGAGGAGTAGAAGAGTGACGAGAGAGAGAGATGGAGAGGAGAACCAGAGACGAGACGAGAAAGACCACTCGAGAGAGAGACACGAGATGAGAGGAACGAAGAGACGAGACGGGAGGAGGGAGACAGAGAGAGAGAGAGAGAGGGAGGGGAGAGAGAGAGAGATGAAGAGAGAGAGAGGAAGAGATGAGAGAGAGGGAGAGGAGACAGACTAGACCGAGAGAGAGAGCTGAGACGAGAGAGGAGAGAGCAGAGAGACAGAGGAGAGACGAGAGAGAGGAGGTAGACGAGAGACCTGTGGAGAGAAGAGAGAGAGAGAGAGATGAGAGAGAGGGAGGGGAAGTGTAGACAGAGGTGATAGAGACAGGAGGGGGGGTGACGAACAGAGAGTGGGAGAGAGAGAGAGAGAGGGAGAGAGACGAGAGAGAGAGAGAGAGAGGATGAGAGAGTAGAAGAGATGAGAGAGAGAGAGAGAGAGAGCGGGAGGCCACTTGAGAGGGAGGAGAAGAGAGAGGGAGAGAGAGAGGGCTTGAGGGAGTTCGGACAGAGAGAGGGACGAGGTTGAGAGATACTTGAGAGAGAGAGAGTAAGAGAGAGAGAAAAAGAGGAGAGAGAGAGGAAAGGAGAGTGAGAGACGGAAGAGAGAGAGAGAGAGGAGAGTGGAGAGAGAGAGAAGACGAGACTGGAGAGAGAGGGAGAGTCGAGAGAGAGAGAGAGGAGAGGGAGAGTGAGGAAGATGATTGAGAGAGAGAGAGAGAAGGGAGGAGAGAGAGATTGAGAGAGAGAGAGAGGGTAGAGGAGAGAGAGAAAGAGAAGAGAGATTCTGAGAGAGAGAGAGAGAGACAGAGGCTAAGAGGGAGAGACTAGAGAGATGGACCGAGAGAGAGAAGGAGAGAGAGGGAGGAGGAGAGAGAGAGGGAGAGAGACGAGAGAGCGAGAGAGAGAGGAGATGAGAGAGGAGAGAGAGAGGGAGAGAGAGAGAGGGAGAGAGAGAGAGAGAGAGAGAGAGAGAGGTGAGAGAGAAGAAGGACGAGGAGATTGAGAGCGAGGGAAGAGAGAGATGTGAGAGAGAAAGAGAGAGAAGAGGACGCTGATGGAGGAGGAGAGAGAGTCTGAGAAGAGACAAAGGGAGAGAGAGAGAGGGGAGGAGAGAGGAGAGAGAGAGAGGAGAGAGAGAGAGAGAGATGAGAGAGAGAGAGACAGAGAGAGCAGAGAGAGAGAGACGAGAGAGGAGAGGAGGAGCAGAGAAGAGAATATACGAACGGTGTAATGAGGAGAGATTGAGATATGAGAGCTGAGAGGAGACGAGAGGAGAGAGAGAGAGAGAGTGAGAGACTGAGAACGAGGACAGACAGAGCGAGAGAGAAGGAGAAGAGAGATGAGAGAGAATGAGAGGAAGAGACCGATTGAGAGAGAGGATTAGCGAAGAGAGAGGGAAAGAGAAAGACGGGGGGAGGGGAGAGGACAGAGCAGAGAGAAGGCACAGAAAGAGATATACAAACAGACAGACAGACGGAAAGAGAGAAAGAGAGAGGTGCGCACAGAGAAAGGCATACTAATAGAGACAAAGATATGACAGAGATAAGCTCATGAGAGGGACGCTAAAACACGGACATAGTATTAAGACAAGGCGACAGAGAGAAAGATAATTATGCTGAGAAAGACAGAACAGATACAAAGAAGAACAGAGATACTGAGAGAGAGGTTTGGGAAACACTTGACAGAGAAAGATAGAGACAGAAAGACATGGAGGGGTGGGGGGGTGGGGGGTATTTTCTGAATGAAGATGATCTCTGAGTGAACTAACTGCATCGCGGCACATTATTGATTTTCCATCGTCACTGTCATAAAAAAACAATGTGTCTACTTAGTTTGTTTGAAACTAGGTGTGTGTGCGCGTGCGTGCGTGTGTGTGTATGTTGTTGTGTGTGTGTGTGTGTGTGTGTGTGTGTGTGTGTTGTGTGTGTGTGTGTGTGTGTGTGTATGTATGTGCGTGTGGTGCGTGCTCTCGTCGGGTTTGTGTTGCTCTCTCTCTCTCTCTCTCTCTCTCTCTCTCTCTCTCTCTCTCTCTCTCTCTCTCTCTCTCTCTCTCTCTCTCTCTCTCTCTCTCTCTGTATGTATGTGGGATTTTTTGTCTGTCTGTCTGTCTCTCTGTCTCTCCTCTCTCTCTCTCTTTCTCTCTCTCTCTCTCTCTATCTCTCTCTCTCTCTGTCTGGTCTGCCTCTCTCTCTCTCTCTCTCTCTCTCTCTCTCTCTCCTCTCCCTCTCTCTCTCTCTCTTCTCTCTCCTCTCTCTCTCTCTCTCTCCTCTCTCTCACTCTGTATGTTCCTCGTGGGAATTTTCTCCCTTTGTATCGCTTATGGATTTTGTGAGTTCTGTCCTGTCTGTCTCTCTCTCTCTCTCTCTCTCTCTCTCTCTCTCTCTCTCTCTCTCTCTCTCTCTCTCTCCTCTACATCTCCCCTCTCTCTCTTCTCTCTCTCTCTCTCTCTCTCTCTCTCTCTCTATCTGTCTGTCTGCCTCTCTCTCGCCTTGCAAGTCTCTCTCTCTCTCTCTCTCTCTCTCGTCTCTCCTCTCTCTCTCTCTCTCCTCTCTCTCTCTCTCTCTCTCTCTCTCTCTCTCATTTTGTATGTGTATGTGTCTGTCTGTCTGGCCATTCTCTATCTGCGTTATTCTAGCATTTTCACGTGCACTGGTTCGTCAGACTGGACACATTATGCATGCCATCATCTCTAGTCACAGTTTAAAAAGCAACGACAGAAAGACATTAGAACTTTGCTCGGAGACTTCTTTCTTCTTCTTCTTTTTGTCCGTCACCATAGGTGATCGGACTTTGCGATGGGCTGGTTTGTATTTTTGTTTGTTTGTGTTTTGGTTTTTCTGTCTGTCCCAAGGATATCTTCCGAATGGGTTGGCACAATCGCTTCAAAGTTTGTGTGGAAGTGTGCCACCTTAATATGAAGAGATCCGCGTAAACAATTTTGCCGTCGTGACCTTGACGTTGACGTATGACCTTGAAAACCGAAAATCTATTTTTAGATATCTCGGGCACTGATCGACATAGGATGTTGAAACTTGGTATGAAGGTGGTTTGGCTTATGCCCGTTCTCTCTCTCTCTCTCTCTCTCTCTCTCATTTATATAATCGAACGTCTCTCTCTCTCTCTCTCTCTCTCTCTCTCTCTCTCTCTCTCTCTCTCTCTCTCTCTCTCTCTCTCTCTCTCTCTCTCTCTCTCCGAAAAAAATGTATAAAAGAGATAAGATAAGAGTGATAAGAAAAATACTTTATGATTATGGTTCGCTTTTGTGTTGTTTTTTTCCCTTGTTGTCATCTATACTTATTTGTTTATCATTCTTAGTTTTTCGTTTGCTTTATTATGAATTTCATGATAATTTAACCCTTGCATTGCTCTCCCTGTGTCATTAGGACCTGTTTTGGGTTGATGACATTAAACTGGTCCACTGTCCAGTCTCTCTCTCTCCTCTCTCTCTCTCTCTCTCTCTCTCTCTCTCTCTCTCTCTCTCTCTCTCTCATCTCTCTGTGTGTGTGTGTGTGGGGGGAGGGGGGGGGGGGGTCGTGGGGGGGGGGGGGGGGTGTGTCTATGTACAAATAGTTCCGCCACCTTCTGGAAGATCTGTGCTTGTAGCTTCCTTTAATCTATCACTCTCTTTGACTCTGCTTTTTCTGTTGATCTACTATATTTCTGCCTTACGGACCATTCACCTTTTCGATAAACTCTTACAAAGTTTTCCTCCAGTCCAAAACAGACATGCTGGGCCTCACTATTTCTTAGTTAGGGGCATAACGGCAGCATGACGCATCTATGCTCGTTTGACTGGAAACTATCTGAGCGATCGACGAAGAAAACGAAAAACAAGATGTCAACGCCATGTCAACGTAGTCCCAGTTACCAGCAACACACACACATATATACCCCCCCTCAGATACACACACACATAAAAGTGGGAAAGTGCCACTTGTTGTGATCTCCCTTGAATTGCATCAAATGAGACGAACTGATTAAATCCAGGGGAGTTAATTATTTTCTGACTGGACACTTTGTGTCTACATATTTCTTTAATTAACATGACAGAGGTGACAGTCCTTCACAGTAGCTCTTCTTACCTATCTTTAATGAATGCCTGTCCAAATGTATGAATGTGTAATGAACTGAAGAACCAATTCTCTGTAATTACTATGAATGCCCCGGTGGGAATACTGGAGGCTCTTTTCAACAAATAGTTCCCCACATTCTGGAAATTCTGTGCTTGTAGCTTCCTGCTATATATCACTCTCTTTGACTCTGCCTTTTCCCTTTGCTTACTGTCATCTACTATCCTTCTGCCTTACTGGTCCATTCTTCTGCCTTTTTTCAAGAAACTCTTACAAAGATTTTTACCCAGCCGAAAACGGATATGCTGCTGGGTCTAACCTTTTTCATAGTAAGGCAAATAACGGCAGCATGACGCATCTGCACTAAAAATTGACAGGGAACTGTCTGAGCGATTGACGAAGAAGAAGATTATGAATGAGCGAACAATCCTTCCTATTATTATTAATCAATCTTGCTTTCTTGCAGTAGTTCAAGAGCATGGACCCAGCTTTCTTCTGCATTTGGTCAATTCTGTCAGTATTATTAAGAACTCCGCCATCTTCGATTGATGACTGCTCTCCTCCGTTATACGGCCTACTAGCTCAATGGGGCAATCCTTGTTTATGATTGTCATTTCCTGTCCATCGCAGAATGGACAATCTTTGTCGTTAATGATTGTCGTCGTTTGTTATGGGCTGCCTACAGGGCAAAGCAGATGGGTTTACGTCAGACGGTTTTACGTTGCTTTTTTAACGAACAGCCAGTGGACTCATTGATTATCTCAGCAAAACTCTGTTTCTTGTTTTTCTACTCACAGTACTGTTGGAACTGGAGTAGATTGGAATGAGAACGGTGGTTGAGTGTGTGTGTGTGTGTGTGTGTGTGTGTGTGTGTGTGTGTGTGTGTGTGTGTGTGTGTGTGTGTGTGTGTGTGTGTGTGTGTGTGTGTGTGTGTGTGTGTGTGTGTGTGTGTGTGTGTGTGTGTGTGTGTGTGTGTGTGTGTGTGTGTGTGTGTGTGTGTGTGTGTGTGTGTGTGTGTGTGTGTGTGTGTGTTTGTGTGTATTTGTGTGTACGTGCGTGCGTGTGTCCACTTGATAAAAGTCTGACATTGACAGTTAGGAGCTTCCGAGCGTAATATTTAATTATTTTCATTTCCATCATAAATTAAGAATTATTGTTTTGAATTGCTTTTGATTTACTCCCACTTTCCTGGCATTGCAGTACCTCCAGGATCGTCCCGCTATCTCTATAGCTATACATGTGCCACACGTTCCTGTTCCAGGTCGGAGGACGTTAAACGGACTGTCATCTTGTCATTGAACCGGGAGGACAGGTTATATGGCTGTGTCGTCTTGTTGACCTTATTTCTTTCGTTTCTGGACAGAGGTAGTCTTCATGTTAGTCGTTTGGCGAGGAATCAGTGCGACTGGCCCCCGTCTCTATGTGTTCCCGTCATTGTGCCCCCATCTCTATACAGTCGAACCTCAGTTAGCGACCACCCTGCAGACTGGCCTAAACTGTCCGTGATTGCGAGGTGGTCGCTGTACTGGAGACTCTTTTAGTAATGAATGAGAAGGGAAGAGACTGAGTAAAACTGTCCGGCTAACTGAGGTGGTCGCTATGCTGAGGTGCTCGTTAAGGCAAGGTTCCACTGTATGTCCCCGTCCCTATGTGTCCCCATATCTATGTATATCTATATTGAGACGGGGACACATAGAGACAGGGACACATAGAGACGAGGGCACATAGAGACGGGGACACATAGAGACGGGGACACATAGAGACGGGGGCACAAAGAGACGGGGACAGATAGAGACGGGGGCACATAGAGATGGGGACACATAGAGACGGGGGCACATAGAGACGAGGACACATAGAGACGGGGACACATAGAGACGGGGACACATAGAGACGGGGACACATAGAGACGGGGACGCATAGAGACGGGGGCACATAGAGACGGGGACATATAGAGACGGGGACAGATAGAGACGGGGACACATAGAGACGAGGGCACACAGAGACGGGGACACATAGAGACGAGGGCACATAGAGACGGGGGCATAATGCTACGTAACCGTTTGGCTACAAGGGAGTTCAGGTTGCGATGAAAAGTGGGAAAGAGGGGGTGGAGGAGGGTGGAGGGTTGTGTTGCACTTTATGACTGTTGCTATGACAACCTGTCCTTGTGTGTCTGTCTCTCCGTCTGTGTCTCTGTCAGTGTGTCTGTCTGTCTGTACCGTAGTTGATTTATTCTGTTTCTTTCTCTGTCTGTCTCTCCATCTGTCTGTCTGTCAGTCTGTCTGTCTGTTGATACTGTAGCTGATTGCTTCTAGCTCTCTGTCTCAATCAGTCTGTCTCTCCATCTGTCTGTCTGTCTGTCTGTCTGTCTCTCCATCTGTCTGTCTGTCTGTCTGTCTGTCTGTCTGTCTGTCTGTCTCTCCATCTGTCTGTCTGTCAGTCTGTATGTCTGTTGATACTGTAGCTGATTGCTTCTATCTCTGTCTCAATCAGTCTGTCTCTCTGTCTGTCTGTCTGTCTCTCCATCTGTCTGTCTGTCAGTCTGTCTGTCTGTCTCTCCATCTGTCTGTCTGTCTGTCTGTCTCTCTGTCCCTCCCTCCCTCTTTCTCTGTCTTGGTATTTTGGTATATTCTAGTCGCAGAGACTTATCTCCATGAAAATCGGACTGCTTTCCCCACGGAGAGCGCGTCATTGCAAGCGCAGCGCCTACTCATCTATATGTCTGTCTGTCTGTATGTATCTCCCTCCCCCCTCTCCCCCTCTCTCTCCCTCTCTCTCTCTCTCTCTCTCTCCCCCTCTCTCTCTGCTATGCAAAAAAATACACCAAGAATACTTACAAGTAATTCAGATACATCTTTGTTTTGTTTTGTCTGCATGATAGCGTACGTCCCTTTGCTCTAATCTCTGTATAAAAGATAGGGTCAAATACTGGGGAAGAATAACCCTACATAGATCGAGCGAGACAAATATTTCATACAGAAAAAGACATACAGAATAAAGAACACATAATCCCAGAATACAAGTGGCTCTGTGTGACACATCGAATCGTGACCCAATCCTGCCACAGTCTTCAAGAAATAAAATGTTTCAATTGCATCAGCTGTCTGTTGCTTTGAGAACAAAAAAACCTCTCACAATGTCGTGGCCTTTTGACACTATTGATTCTATTTACAATTAACTCTCTCTGTCTCTGTCGCTATCACTCTCTCTCTCTCCGTCTCTGTCTCATATTATACATTTAATTATAATTTCTGTTAACTCTCTCTAGATCTATTTCATACAGAAAAAGACATACAGAATAAAGAACACATAATCCCAAGAATACAAGTGGCTCTGTGTGACACATCGAATCGTGACCCAATCCTGCCACAGTCTTCAAGAAATAAAATGTTTCAATTGCATCAGCTGTCTGTTGCTTTGAGAACAAAAAAACCTCTCACAATGTCGTGGCCTTTTGACACTATTGATTCTATTTACAATTAACTCTCTCTGTCTCTGTCGCTATCACTCTCTCTCTCTCCGTCTCTGTCTCAGTCTCTCTGTCTGTTTGTTTGTTGTCTCTCTCTCTCTCTCTCTCACTCTCTCTGACAGATTGGAAGAACAGGCTTTGCCTAAGATCTTTATCCTTGGAAAATAAAGTTTAAGTTTCATCATCATCATCATCATCATCATCATCATCATCATCATCATCATCATCATCATCGTCGTTTGTTGTTGTTGTGTTGTTGTTGTTGTTGTTGTTGTTGTTGTTCTTCTTCTTCTTCTTCTTCTTCTTCTTCTTCTTTCTTCTCTTTCTTCTTCTTCTTCTCCTTCTTCTTCTTCTTCTCCCTTCTTCTTCTTCTTCTTCTTCTTCTTCTTCTTCTTCTTCTTCTTCTTCTTCTTCTTCTTCTTCTTCTTCTTCTTCTTCTTCTTCTTCTTCTAATGAGGCAGATGATAACATCATCACGAGCTTCATCTGGCTCATGAGAGAGTAGAAATGTGCCACGGAGTAAATGACGAAACAAACATTTATGACACGACGGTGAATAAACACTTGACAGTCTGCCATTGTCATGTCATTAAGATAATGTCACCGGTAACAAAAGAAGAAAGCATCTATGACTATTGTTGTTTGCATCTTATGACTGATGAGCTATGAATAGCAACACGCAGTTATGAAGACGATTGGTGTCGAAAGACGTTGATAAAAAAGAAGAAGATTATATTATTATTAGGCATAGTATTAGGTAATTTATAGTCACGAAGACGTCTCTGTGAATTCGGGTTGCTCCCACCTGTATAGCGTGTTGCAGCCAGAGGCGCACCACCCAATTTTTTGGGGGGCATGCGATTTCTGTGTGACTGATGAGGAAGGAGGGGGGGGGGGGGGGGGGGGGTCATAGTGGGGGGGGGGTAAAATTTTGACCAAATGACAACTTTTTCGTTGCCCATGGGATTAACGTGTGCTGAGTGCACGGGCACACGGGACCTCGGTTTATCGTCTCGTCCGAAAGACTCCACGTTCAGACCGTAAGGCCTAGTGCAAAGTGAGAGGAAAAATCCCCTGTACCCAGGTTCGAACTTGGGTTTACTTGACACAAGGCGAACGCTTTACTTCTGTGCCACTCTACACCACGGAAGAAGAAGAAGAAGAAGAAGAAGAAGAAGAAGAAGAAGAAGAAGAAGAAGAAGAAGAAAGAAGAAGAAGTAGTATACGAAGAAGAGTGCAGATGGAAGGGGAGACGGAGGGAGAGAAAGGAAGGGCAGACACAGAGCTAGCAACCAAACGAACACAGTGACGCAATCTGGATTGTGGATGGATTTCATTGGATTGACCACCATTCGCTGGACTTGTGTGGATTATTTTCTGGATTTCATCCTGTGGATTGTGGATTTTTGTGATGCATTTCTGTTTTTTTATGGTTGCAAACCTGAACTGATCACGCAATGTGTTTATGATTTTTTTTAAACTTGTTGTTTTGGAGGAGGGGGGGGGGGGGATGTGTGGAGGAAAGATGGGAAGGAGTGGGGGTTGTTATTTTGTTGTTGCTTGAATTGTGTGTGTGTGTGTGTGTGTGTGTGTGTGTGTGTGTGTGTGTGTGTGTGTGTGTGTGTGTGTGTGTGTGTGTGGTGTGTGTGTGTGTGAGTGTGTGTGTGTGTACGGATGACCAAGCTAATTTTTGAATGGAATACTTGTCGGAATGTTATACTATTATCAATTATTTACCGTGCTTCAACAGCGGAGATTCACAGTGGATTTAGATCTAAAAGTACACACATTCATGTATGAATGAGCAAGCTCATGCTGCACCCTTTAGATTGATGCGATCATTAGACAGCAAGGCAAACGGATGGATAATACTTTTGCAAATCTCCGAGCGGTCAGTTAGGATGTCAGATCAGTTGTTTTAAAGCCACGTACCCGCTTATGTCCAATGTGACGCAGTGCTAAAACAAAGGAAATGACGTCATGGCGAGTAACTGTGACGCGGACATTATCATTATGAATATTCATGAGGGTTAAAAGAATGTGGGCGTCATGAAAGCGCGTGCTGATGACGAGGTCATGGAGGCGCGTCATCGTGAGAGAAAAGGAGGGACAGGAGAGTGAGAGACAAACATAGGAAGAAAGGAGAGAGAGAGAAAAAGAAGAAAGAGAAGATGGGGGCTCGACACAGCAAGGAAGAACTGGCCGCAATGTCAGCCCGAAAAAAATGGGGTAAGTCCTAGTTATTATGTACATTAAAATTTTCATAATTGAACGTTTTTACACCCACCTCCCCACCTCCCCACCTCCTCCTCCCATTTCACTCACCCTCTTTTATGTCGTCGCCTTTCTCTCTTCCCTTTAATGGTCCATTCGAGCACACACACACACACACACACACACACACACACACACACACACACACACACACACAGATGCTACATACACGCACGCACGCGCACACACACACGCACGCACGCGCACACACACACACACACACGTACGCTCACAAATAGACACACGCATGCGCGCGCGCGCACACGCACACGCACGCACACGCACACACACACACACACACACACACACACACACACACACACACACACACACACACACTTTCTTCGACGACGAAAATGGTGTTTTACGTCCTCTTGGTCTGAATCAGACACATATGGGACATTTATAAATACAAATATGGTGGGAACAATACTGGAGGCAATGCCCGGAGGCAGTACGAAACCAGTAAAGTCCCGATTTTTTAAAATTAAAACAGATAGGTGTAGCGGTAACCACGCCTCGGTTAAACCTCATCGGCTATGGCACCGCTACAAGTATTTGTTGCATTCGACACACTTTCTTCATATTCCATCTAATTTTATCTACCTATCTTTGTCCGTCACCGAAGGTGAACGGACATTGCGATGGGCTGGTTTTTTTCTTTTTTTTCTGTCTGTCCCAAGGATATCTCCCGAACCGCTTGACCGAATCGCGTCAAATTTTGTGTGAAGGTGTGCCTCCTTAATAGGAAGGATCGGCACAAACCAGTTTGCCGTCGTGACCTTGACCTTGTACGACCTTGAAAACCGAATATCTATTTTTAGCCATATCTCGGGCACCGATCAACATAGGATGTTGAAACTTGGTATGAAGGTGGTTTAGCTTATGCCCGTTCTGATGATGGCATACCGATCAAGGTCAAGGTCAAGGTCAAAAAGATCGCTGGAGCCTGAAAATCGGAGGGTCATTTTTTTCTCCTTCTGTCTGTCCCAAGGATATCTTTCGAACGGGTTGACAGAATCACGTCACATTTTGTGTGCTGATGTGTCACCATGAGAGGAAGGCATCCGCGCATTCTGCAGTCGTGACCTTGACCTTGGCGTACGACCTTGAAAACCGAAAATCTTTCAGGAGCCATAACTCCCACACCGTTAGTGTTAGAGTCTTCAAATTTGGCATGAAGGTACTTTGGCTTATGCCCGTTCTGATGGTGGCATACCGATCAAGGTCAAGGTCACGGTCCGGGCGATCAGTAGGCCTTGCAAGTGGTAGGGGTCTACACATTGGGTTTTAAGCCATATTTTCCACA
>CM065705.1:45584060-45589060 GCA_017654935.2 Phymorhynchus buccinoides | reverse complement strand
TGCTGTATCCGAACGAAATGTGTATGTGGGCTCATAGAGTCGGGATATGTTGCACAGTCTGGCATTCCAATTTTCAAGGCAAAAAAAATACAGTTTTCAGACAATTGAAACTTTCTGCCAATGTGTTTTTACCCCTCGAAAAGGGACTTTTCTAAGAATCGGTTACCACAGAAACTGTTCTGTTCTGGATCTCTCTGAGGAAGCTTAGATAAACTAACCGTTACAACCTTTCATGCATGGAATCTTCTTCATAAATCTAAAAAAGTAAAAGTGATAGTTTAATATTTAAAAAATATATTAACCATTTTGTGGGCAGCATTTTTAGTCACCCTAAATTACATTTGACTTACGAATATATTGTTTATCCTCGGGTGTTTTTTTCCAAATCTGTTCTACACATTCTTTTTCAGCAGTCCATTTATATATATAATTATCTGTACCTTTTTAGCTCATAAAGCCAGATGCTCAATTCTTGAAGCAAGCGGTCAGTTTCGGATTCTCTTCTGGATTTAAAAAAAAATTATCCACTGAGTTTGGACTTACTCTTTCATTCTTGATCACTTTTTAAAATTGCCTGACAGTTATAATCTGCCTTAATAACAATGAACAGCACGGAAGTAATCTGAAAAATCAGAAAGCTGGGAAACAACGAACAAACACTGAAGTGTTGCTAACATCAAACAAAATGCAAGAAGAATGTGAAACAACAGGTATCTGAAGACAAATACAACCATTTTTATTTTTAATGGGCGAATTTTCAACAAAATTTTGTTTTTCACAAACTACACACAATCACATGCAACAACAACAACAACAACAACAACAACAACAACATCAACAACAACAACAGCAACAACAACAACATCAACAACAACAACAAACAACAACAGCAGCAACAACAACATCAACAACAACAACATCAACAACAACATCCATTTTCACGTTTAGCAAGCACATCTTATCGGGGTCTGCTACCTCGACATCAGAGAGGAATTTATGAGATCGACTAAAGGGTCTGCTACACTACATACGATTCGCTGTCGATGCGATGCGATTGTGACGATGCGAGTCATGATTCACGTGAAACACTTCCGTCTAAAAATAATTCTACTGCTTTCGCTCTATATATACTCAAGTAGACCCAATACACGAATTTCTCGTGAATCATGACTCACATCGTCACAGTCGCATCGCATTGACAGCGAATCGTATGTAGTGTAGCGGGCCCTTAAAGACCCCCCACGTCACGTGTCACATTCCCTCTTATGCTTGGAAGACTTCTTAAGATTTCTTACCAGCTATAAGAGGGAAAACACGTGAAAACCGTGATTTTGACACGTGACGTGGTAGGCCTTTAAAGGAGCTGACTCACGCGTACGATTTCAACCGTACGACTATTCAACTGTGACGACGTCTGTGAGGCAGGATTCTCGTGAAATACCACTGTCTAAGCTAATCCCATGAAATCCTATTATTTCGTTCCCTATATTCACGTAGACCCGATGTACAAACATTTCATTAGGTTGGTGTACGGGGGACTACAAAATATTACAAATATCGTGAACAATTTTTTAAATTATTTCGTAGTAGGTACTTTATGGTCACAGAGGCATCTCTGTGAAATTCGGGTTGCTCCCACCTGGAGAGCGCGTCGCAGCCAGAGGCGCGCCACCTTTTTTTTCTTTTTTGTGTGCATTTATTTATTTATTAAAGAAAGTTTATATAGCGCTTCACCTTTAAGCATGCGATTTGTTGTGTGCTTGATGAGGAAGTTTATATAGCGCTTCACCTTTAAGCATGCGATGTTTTGTGTGATTGTGAGAAAGTTTATATAGAGCTTCACCTTTAAGCATGCGATGTTTTGTGTGCTTGATGAGGAAGGGCGCTTCACCTTTAAGCATGCGATGTTTTGTGTGCTTGATGAGGAAGTTTATATAGCGCTTCACCTTTAAGCATGCGATGTTTTTGTGATTGATGAGGAAGTTTATATAGCGCTTCACCTTTAAGCATGCGATTTGTTGTGTGCTTGATGAGGAAGTTTATATAGCGCTTCACCTTTAAGCATGCGATGTTTTGTGTGCTTGATGAGGAAGTTTATATAGCGCTTCACCTTTAAGCATGCGATGTTTTGTGTGACTGATGAGGAAGTTTATATAGCGCTTCACCTTTAAGCATGCGATGTTTTGTGTGCTTGATGAGGAAGTTTATATAGCGCTTCACCTTTAAGCATGCGATGTTTTGTGTGCTTGATGAGGAAGTTTATATAGAGCTTCACCTTTAAGCATGCGATGTTTTGTGTGATTGATGAGGAAGTTTATATAGCGCTTCACCTTTAAGCATGCGATGTTTTGTGTGATTGATGAGGAAGTTTATATAGCGCTTCACCTTTAAGCATGCGATGTTTTGTGTGATTGATGAGGAAGTTTATATAGCGCTTCACCTTTAAGCATGCGATGTTTTGTGTGCTTGATGAGGAAGTTTATATAGCGCTTCACCTTTAAGCATGCGATGTTTTGTGTGACTGATGAGGAAGTTTATATAGCGCTTCACCTTTAAGCATGCGATGCGTTGTTTTGTGTGACTGATGAGGAAGTTTATATAGCGCTTCACCTTTAAGCATGCGATGTTTTGTGTGACTGATGAGGAAGTTTATATAGCGCTTCACCTTTAAGCATGCGATGTTTTGTGTGATTGATGAGGAAGGAAAGGGGGTGGTGGGGGTAAATGTTGACCAAATGACAACTTTTTCGTAGCCACTGGGCTTAACGTGTGCTAAGTGCATGGGCACATGGGACCTCGGTTTATCGTCTCATCCGAAAGACTCCACGTTCAGACCGTAAGGATTTCATCAGATTCATCTAGACAGTCGTATCTCAGGGGAACCATGCCTCATAAATGTCCCAGTTCGATAGTCGTACGACCGCAGTTGGACGAATTTGGACGCGTGGGTCGGCTCCTTAAAGATACATTGACCCATCACGATTAAGTCCCTTGGTTTTTTCTGGGGAGCTGTGACCCACATACAAATGCCCCCAACGTGAAATTGAGGCTGGTCTTTAAAATGATGTTTCGTTTTCAATTTGGGGGCATTTGTATGGGAGTTAAACCTGGTCAAAACAAGATTTCTTACCAGCTATAAGAGGGAAAACACGTGAAACCCGTGATTTTGACACGTGATCTGGTGGGTCTTTAATGAAGAAAAATCATCACTACATTCTTCTTGACTTTAGTGACCTCAAATGCAAAAGGGATAACTCTTCATCAGCCGAAACAAATCAACCCCCGGTTCACGGCTGTCTGGCAAGGGGCTTCTGGCAAGGGTTAACGGTGGTCTGATAGGAGACTGGCTGTAAGGGAAAGAAACATTGACATGGGGAGGGGGGGGGGGTGTATTGTAATCATATATATTATCATATATATATCTCTCTCTGTCTCTCTCTCTCTCTCTCTCTCTCTCTCTCTCTCTCTCTCTCTCTCCCTCCCCCTCTCTCTCTCTCTTTCTTCTCTCTCTCCTCTCTCTCTCTCTCTCTCTCTCTCTCTCTCTCTCTCTCTCTCTCTCTCTCTCTCTCTCTCTCTCTCTCTCTCTCTCTCTCTCTCTCTCTCTCTCTCTCTCTCTATCTCTCTCTCTATCTCTCTCTCTCTCTCTGTGCTCTCTCTCTCTGCTCTCTCTCTCTCTCTCTCTCTCTCTCTCTCTCTCTCTCTCTCTCTCTCTCTCTCTCTCTGTGCTCTCTCTCTCTCTCTCTGTCTCTCTCTCTGCTCTCTCTCTCTCTCTCTCTCTCTCTCTCTCTCTCTCTCTCTCTCTCTCTCTCTCTCTCTCTCTCTCTCTCTCTCTCTCTTCTCTCTCTCTCTCTCTCTCTCTCTCTCTCTCTCTCTCTCTCTCTCTCTCTCCAAGTGAGCCTGATGAATGAGACAAACAAGGGATCATTTCCGGTCTGGTGACCTGACCTTTATTTGATCTCCCGCGCCGTCATTGATTGGATCATGGAAGGTAACAACATCCGGGCATTGTGAATCGTGGCAGACATCTTGGATGTTATTGGTTCTCGTTGAAGTATTGTTGTTGTTGTTTCATCGATGTTAATGTTGTTCGTATTATTGCGACTGTAAATTATTAAAGGTTAATTGTTGTTGATAATATTATTGTTGATGGTGGATTTTCGTTCGATTCAATCAAACTAGAATCTTAAACTTTTTAGACGATTGTGGTAGGCTACAGTGCTATGGATAATTATTATAACGCGTGTACTTTTATTCTCTGTCTCTTGTTTCTTGTTTTGTTTTGCTTAGTGTTTGACCAAAGATAAAGATTGAAAGTTGGAAAGAGTGAGGCTAGGGGGGGAGACAGTAGAAATGAACAAAGAGGTGAATTTCTGTTAATAAACCCCACTTTATCAAAGTTGCTTATGACACCTCCGCCTAGTACTGCATGAATAACACCGCTTAGTGGTTTTTTTGTTCTTTGTTTTGTTTTGTTTGTATACTGTAACACAACTTGGAGACGGAGACAGCCGAGCCGAGGGATACCGAGGGATGCATGAACAAAGAAAGTGAAACGGGGTTTGAACCGTGGACTTGTCAGAGTGTGCTAAGTTACCACCCACGAGCCTGAAACCATAGCACGTACAAGTCATAAATACATTATCACCTTCTTCTTCTTCTTCTTCTTCTTCCCCCCCCCCCCTCTCTCTCTCTCTCTCTCTCTCTCTCTCCCTCTCTCTCTATATACATGTGTCTTGTCTCTGTGTCAGAGTCAATATGCCTGCTTATCTCTCTCTCTCTCTCTCTCTCTCTCTCTCTCTCTCTCTCTCTCTCTCTCTCTCTCTCTCTCTCTCTCTCTCTCTCTCTCTCTCTCTCTCTCTCTCTCTCTCTCTGCCAGCCGGCTGCTCTATCTCCCTTTATCTCTTCTCCCCTCCCCAGAAGAAACGTTTTGTTTTACGTCCTCCCGGAATTAACCATGTGGGACCCTAGTCCCCTCCCCTCCCCCTCCCTCGTCTTTCTAT
>CM065705.1:45564060-45579060 GCA_017654935.2 Phymorhynchus buccinoides | reverse complement strand
ATTGAATGACCATCCAACAATAACAATCTTCGTTTGGATAGACATCAGTTAGCATATTTTCTCTTTTATCCCACTAATTTACCATCTTCATGCATTAACGCTTTCTTTCTAATATCGTTAGCTTTAGCCACATATTTTGCAAATGATTTCAAAATATGTTCCTTTTCTGAGGAGAGAATTGCAGTTATGTTTCTCCTTTTAGCAAGTGCTAAGTTAAATACTGAGCATGTTTTGCGAATATCTTCATAAGCAGTACAGTCAAAGACAAAATGTAACTCATCTTCAATTGTACATGGACAAAATGGGCAATTAATATTTTCAGAAAAGTTAACATGAAACCATCTTTTTTTAGCATTTAAACCAAGTGTACCTGTTCTAAAGCGTGCTAACATATCTCGATGCCATTTGTATGTAACACATAATAAATATTTTTCAACGTAAAATATGCTTTTAAACGAAACATAAAAACTATACTTATCTGTATCTTCTATGCTAGAATGCCAGTCTTGTGTAAAGCATGAAATCAACCGGTCCCTAAACTCTGAAATAAACATTAACTCATTTCCAACCCCTTGGCTTAACCAGACAATTCCGAAACCATTTTCTGACAGAACTTTTTTTATATTATATACCCAATTATGTTTCCCTAATTCATACTGTTGTAGCAACATCTCATACGCTTGTCTATTAAATCTTGACATTGGTAATTGAACAAGTCTAAGCCAATACTTTACACACTTTACATAGGTCCGAATATAAAGAGGATATCTACCCGTTTCGCCATAGCAAATCTTGTTAGAAGAGTGCAGTGGTACATTTAAAAATCTTTTGATAGCAAACGTATGGATAGTTTCTAATTGTGTACTTTTAATAAGGCCCCATATTTCTGCTCCGTAACTAAGCATAGGTTGGATTTGTGTATCGAACAGCTTCCACATTATGGATGTATCGATTGAACTAAGTTTCCTCATTGCCCTAAGAATCTCAATAACCCCCCTCCTCCCTTTCCTACTAACTTCGGCCCACCCAATATTTAAACTTAGCTTAGTTGTAAAAATAATACCTAAATATTTATATTTGTTTGTAACAGTAACTTCGTTGTCCCCATACCACCATATTTCCCGACTAGAGAGATGCCCACCATTACGAAAAACCATAATATTTGTTTTATCTAAATTGACTGTTAACTGTAGCCGATCTGCTTCTTTTTTCAGGATATTGAGCTGATTCTGTAAACCTATAGCAGTATCTGATAGCAGAATAATGTCGTCTGCGAACAATAATAAAAATATTTCTATGGCACCTGGTATCATTTGTATTCCATGTCTACCCATTTTAGATATTTCAAGCGCTAATTCGTTTATAAAAAATGAAAATAATTGGGGGCTCAACAAGCATCCTTGTTTTACTCCCCTCGGACTATTGAAGAATTCGGAGTACAAAGATTTATCTCTAATGCACATCAAAACATTTTCATATATACCTTTAAGTGCTTTATAAAGCTTACCATTAACCCCAGTGTTGAGAGAGAGAGAGAGAGGGGGAGAGAGAGAGATAGGGAGAGGGAGAGAGAGAGAGAGAGAGAGAGAGAGAGAGAGAGAGAGAGAGAGAGAGAGAGAGATGATTTGTCCAAAAATTAATTGCCTTTATAGACGAACGTGACAGCGGTGTGTGTGTGTGTGTGTGTGTATGTGTCACGGTGTGTGTGTGTGTGTGTGTGTGTGTGTGTGTGTGTGTGTGTGTGTGTGTGTGTGTGTGTGTGTGTGTGTGTGTGTGTCACTGTGTGTGTCACTGTGTGTGTGTGTGTGTCACTGTGTGTTTGTGTATATGTGTGTGTGTCACTCTGTGTGTGTGTGTGTGTGTGCGCGCGCGCGCGTGTGCGTGCGTGCGTGCGTGTGTGTGTGTGTGTGTGTGTGTGCGTGTGTACATGTGTGTGTGCGTGTGTGAGTGTGCGCGTGTGCATTTCACTGAGGGTGTATTGAAGGAGGGGGGGGGGGGGGGAGGGGGTCTCTAACATTCCGACGTCGCCAAGATAGGCCCTGTGTTGTGTCACTACAGCTGGGTCAGGCTGGACCTTAGTATACACGCTGCTATTTTTCAGTTTCCCACAGTGATACGCTACTAATACTATGACCTGCATATCACTGTGTTGCCATTGGGAAAGAACGGAAAATAGCAACGTGGGTTGTGACCATTATGCACACTTCTACCCAGTGCCCCATTTTTGTATAGACCCTGAAAACGCCCCGTGTGTCATGTGCATGTGTTACGCCCAAATCCGTGAAATTGCCCATTTCATGAAATGGGCAAAATCAGTAGTTTGCCCCAATCCACGAAATAGGCAATTTAATTATAACTCATTTGAAAAACAACAGTGGGTGACATATTTTTCGTTCAGACACACAGGGATCTAGAATTGGTTCAAATAAAGGTGACTAAATCACACTGTAGACAATGAATTTAAAATGATTGTATTCAGACTTATTTTCAAGAATAATTGTTTGGTTAAAACATGCAGCTCAGGCTTGCCCCAGAGTAATATATCCAATATGGGAGGAGGGCAGGATGGGGGTGAAAATTAAATACAATTTAGAAATATTTGCTCTACAGTGGAACCTCCCTTATAAGACCTCCCGTTATATTAAGACTCCCTCCCACTTAAGACCTACTTCTCTGAGACATTGCCCTTCTTTGTAAGTATTAAAATCACCTCCCTTATACAACTCCCTCCCGTTTAAGACCTCATTTTTGATGATTTTTGAAGGTCTTATAAGCGAGGTTCCACTGTATTGAGCCTTCCTTATTCAATGCCTGCGTTATCAGGGATTTGTTGGGCCCATTTACATGAAATAAACAATTTTACGGGTTGGGCGTAACACATGTACATAACTCGCTAGAAAACACTGCAGTGTCCAGGGATCCCAATCGTCCCACAAAACAGGGGGTCCCAGGGACTCCTTCGCTTACAGTATAGAGGGTTCTAGAGGCGGGATAGATGGTCCCAGTGGCATTGTGAATGCTAAAAAGAATTTTTCTAGTGCATCCCTGGGACCCCCTGCACAGTCTTTTAGAGGGTCCTGTAGAATGTTAGTGCTTCATAGACCCCCAAATGGGGGTCCCTGGGAGCCCTGAGTGTGCGGCAGTGCCCTGGGCAAGGTATTTCCACTTTGAACCAGTTGGGTAAGTTGTATACAACAAACAAACAACTACACAAGTGTAAAGTGACGTTATTTTATTCACAAGAGACAAAACAAAACGACTGGATATTTCGGCTATCAACACAGACAAACAAGAAAACAGCAAACAGCAAATATAGCAAAAGGAGCAAAAAGCAGGCAACAAAAGGAGCAAAAAACCCAACATTGCTATATCTCAGGGTGTTTTGTCAGCAACGTAAAGTTTATTTTGGACTCATCAGTAATGAACGTGTGCGTGTGTGTGTGTGTGTGTGTGTGTGTGTGTGTGTGTGTGTGTGTGTGTGTGTGTGTGTGTGTGTGTTCGCACGTGTGCGTGTTTCTGTGTTTGTGTGTGTGCATGCGCGCGCGCGCGCGCGCGCGCGCGCGCGCGCGCGCGCGCGTGTGTGTGTGTGTGTGTGTGTGAAATATTTCCCTTTCCACTGCCCAGCCCCTTCTTGTAATTGTGACAATTTTGAACAAATGAATGTTCACATTTCTTTGATGTTTACTCGCAATGCCGCATTTCCTTATTCTTTTCTATTATCCTATAATATATTTTGTTTATGTTATGATTTATATGCTCCCTCCCCCCCCCCTACCCATATGTGATACGGGCACAAGGCCTAATCATTAAAATGTTTGAGTTTTGAGTTTTTGAGTTTCTCTCTCTCTCTCTCTCTCTCTCTCTCTCTCTCTCTCTCTCTCTCTCTCTCTCTCTCTCTCTCTCTCTCTCTCTCTCTCTCTCTCTCGCGCGCGCGCGCGCTCGCTCGCTGTTGTGTCCTATTGATTCTTGTCCAGATCATACGAGTAGTGAAATATGGCAAGCTAAGCACTGTTTCGTTTATCACAGTGATTCATTAGTTTATCAGGGCAGGTCCTGATCCCAACGTCGTTACTGTGTGTGGGTTATTAATGGGGAAAGGAGCTGCTAGGTATGCAAACAGGCTAATACAGGCTTCAAAAACCTTGTTATGAATGGCTTTTGTCTTAAGAAAAAGTACGCACTCGCACGCACGCATTCACACACGCACGCACACGCACGCAAGCTAGCACGCACACACGTACGCACGCACACGCACACACACACACACACACACGCGCGCACACTTGCACACACACACACACACACACACACACACACACACACACACACACACACACACACACACGCGCGCGCATGCACTATCTCTCTCGCACACTCATACACGTATATACATACTCGCGCGCACGCACGCACGCATGCACGCACGCACGCACGCACACGCACGCACGCACACACACACACACGCACACACACGCACACACACACACACACACACACACACACACACACACACACACACACACACTTACATTCACACGTGCACGCACGCACGCACGCACGCTTATTGAAATGTGACCTGCCTATGTAAACAAACAGTGTAATACCACATGTCATGGCGGATCATAAAAATAACAGAAGTACAAGAACAAAGTGGTGATTGCCTGCACTCAAAGTCAAAGTGGAATGTTATCAGCCATATAGTAAATACAAAAAACCCACCCGTTACCTTATTAATTTCTACAAGTACTGCAGCCAAGGGAATTGGCATGCCTTTGGGGACCTTCCCCAACGCCAGATGTTCAAAAATAGGTTTATTTTGGCCATGAGTGTGGGGATGCCTTTCAGAAAATCAGTCACCTACTGTTATGTGGACGTCATAGTTGGATACGACTGACTGGCTCACATGCATTTTGCACAGCCACAATACTGTTAGGTGGACGTCATAGTTGGATACGACTGACTGGCTCACATGCATTTTGCACAGCCACAATACTGTTATGTGGACGTCATAGTTGGATACGACTGACTGGTTCACATGCATTTCGCACAGCCGCAATACTGTTACGTGGACGTCATAGTTGGATACGACTGACTGCCTCACATGCATTTCGCACAGCCACAATACTGTTAGGTGGACGTCATAGTTGGATACGACTGACTGGCTCACATGCATTTTGCACAGCCACAATACTGTTATGTGGACGTCATAGTTGGATACGACTGACTGCCTCACATGCATTTCGCACAGCCACAATACTGTTATGTGGACGTCATAGTTGGATACGACTGACTGCCTCATGCATTTCGCACAGCCACAATACTGTTACGTGGACGTCATAGTTGGATACGACTGACTTCCTCACATGCATTTTGCACAGCCACAATACTGTTAGGTGGACGTCATAGTTGGATACGACTGACTTCCTCACATGTATTAGTTAGGAAGTTGCAAGCACAGAACTTCCAGAAGTTGGGGGAACTATTTATGCAAAGACCCCCGGGTCTCCCCACGGGTGCTAGGGAGGTTCTTATAAGGGAGGTTCTTATAAGGGAGGTTCTTATAAGGGAGGTTCTTATAAGGGAGGTTCTTATAAGGGAGGTTCCACTGTAGTTCCTTCTGGCATCATATAATTAGAGCGCTGGATCATCAGCCGCACGGCAGCATTTTCGCCTCTAGTGACCTTGATCTTTGACCAACGACCTTCATTTTTGGCTCACTCGTGTTAAGTTAGCATGAAGTGAGTGTGTGTGTGTGTGTGTGTGTGTGCGTGTGCGTGTGCGTGTGCGTGTGTGTGTGTGTGTGTTGCGTCCGTGGTCTAATCTCCAAGCTTTAACGTTGGCATTTTCTGGGGAAATAGAAGGCGTACATTGTTCAAACTTTGCACACACATAGATGTTTATGCAAGCTTTCAAACAATAATGATTTGAATAATTAAATACTTAAAACAACACTGTAAACAGATAACAAACAGATAACATTTTAGATTAGTGGGTTAGAGAGTATTCAACAGCCAACATGAGTTAGAGACTCATCAACACTGAAAGCCTCGATAGCTCATTGGTAGAGTGTCTCACTGTCTGTCTGTCATGCCAATGGTTCCGGTCCGATTCTCGGCACAGGCACTTTTTTTTAGTCTCCGAGCCGAAGGTTCGGGGAGCTATTGTTTTTGTCTGGTCCGTCCGTCCAGTATCCATCCGTCCGTCCGTCCAGTGTCCATCCGGTGTCCATCCATCCGTCCGGCGTGCCTCCGTCCGTCCGGCTATTCGTCCGTTTTTCTCAAAAACTATTCAGTCTATCATCATCGAATTTGGTATACTACTTTGCCAAGATGCAAGCTATCCACTGATGTATTTAGTTTTACATTAAGGTCAAGGTCACGCCAGTTACGGGGTTCAAACCCCGAAACACATAATCGCTAATATCTCGCGAAGTTTTGCATGTATTTTAATGCAGTTTTTTTCACAACATTTCTTGATGAATGGTCTATAACACAGTTGTCATGAATTGTTCTGTGCGCGCGTGTGCGCATGATCGCGCGCGCTCAAATCACGGGTCCGAACCCCAAGGCTATATATCAAAAACTATTCAGTTACGTGCTGTTTTGATGCGTTTTTATGTATGTGTACAGCCGACACATTCCGATTTCGGAGTACCTCGGCGATGCTGCGAGGGGACTTTGCAGCCGCTCGGCGTTGCACTTGTTATATGTTTTTAGTTGTATCTGTTAACGATAGTTTCATTTGTACTTTAACATTTTATTGGCAATCTTGTACTTTAGACACCCCCCTCAATCTTTGTTTGTTGTTGTCCCACATGTTCCTGTTCGAGTGAGCCTTGAAGGCTATGCCTCTTGTTCCCCTTTTCGTAACTTGCTTCCATTGTTAGCTGGGGTCACTTTCTGACTAGTGATGACCAATCTGTCTACCTGTCTGTCTACTTGTCGTTCTGCCTGTCCGCCTGTCGGTCAGCCTGTCCACCCAACGTGCATTGTGGTGTTGCACTGTCCAGTCCATCATCTGGGCCCAGGTTTATTCCATGTGTCATTTCCATACAACATTGGAGTCTCTCTGTCTTTGGCTCTATCTCTGTCTCTCTCTGTGTCTGCCTCTTTCTCTCTGTCTCAATTGTCTGTCTGTTTTTCTGTCTGTCTGTCTTTCTCTCTCTGTCTGTGCCTCTGTCTCTGTCTGTTTGTCTCTGTGTCTCTTCCTGTCTGTCTCTCTGTCTATGTCTCTTCCTGTCTGTCTCTCTGTCTATGTCTCTCTCTCTCTCTCTCTCTCTCTCTTTCTCTCTCTCTCTCTCTCTCTCTCTCTCTCTCTCTCTCTCTCTCTCTCTCTCTCTCTCTCTCTCTCTCTCTCTCTCTCTCTCTCTCTCTCCGTTTGTATATTTCGGGAATGATGATGATGACTAAGAGAGAGAGAGAGAGAGGGGGGGGGGGGAGAGGGAGAGAGAGATGCGTCTGTATGCGTACATAACTATACACGCACATTCATACAGGACATCTTCTTCTTCTTCTTCTTCTTCTTCTTCTTCTTCTTCTTCTTCTTCTTCTTCTTCTTCTTCTTCTTCTTCTTCTTCTTCTTCTTCTTCTCCTCAGGCAGCCACCTTCATCAGGTTGAAGATTCTGCTGCACTTTAGGGGTTAGTACGAAAAAGAAAGAAAATAAGTTCAACAGAGATAGAGTAGAAAAAGAATTGTTAAGATGTTATGGGGAGAAGATAGAGTCCAAGATAGTCAGGGATAATTTAAGTATTTATAGATTCTTCGTTTACTATGTAGGATATTTATGGGATTCAAAATTGAAGGACGTTAGTTATGTATTGAAGATTTGATTCAAGGATTTTTTTAAATAAAGGGGGAAAGACAAGGATTAAAAGTCATACACGACCGTTAAGTCCCCCCGGATCAGACAGGGAAACTCGGGCCCCACATGATGCATGCAAAGGAGTATTATTTTGTATTTAGGGGACATGCATGACCGTAAGGCCGGGGACATCCGGGCCCCACATGATGCATGCAGAGTGTGTCGTGCACGACCGTTAAGTCCCTCCGGATCAGCCGGGGAAACTCTGGCCCCACATGATGCATGCAGAGGAGTATTATTCTGTATTTAGGGGACCTGCATGACCGTAAGGCCGCATATGTTGCATGCGCAACATAGACCATTTATTTGGCAGCATCCAGGCAAGACCAATCCGATTATCGTAGCGGTCCTCGGGGCGAACCCCGACCGGCACAGCTCCTGCCCTTCACTTACCACTTCTTTGATCTATGGCCCCTACGTCCCTGGTTTAATGTGTGGTTGGGGCAAAGGGGGGTTATTCTTGTTACCAGCTCAATAAAACGTTATCTATCCAGCTCAGCTTTCTTAGAAACGTGTAATATCACTGTGAAGTGAACACACGTTAAATAAAAGATTCATTCATTCATTCTTAGAAAAAGGACAAGCCTCAGCGAATGAATACGCATGTAATTTGCACACGCCTAGTGGAGAAGATAGATTGAACAAACAGATAAGAAGGGAAAGATAGAGAATGCTGCGGAGTGACTTGTGAAAAGGGCAACAGTATTAACTGGAGTGGAACGGACTTTTTTTGTCTGGTAAGGGAAATAACTGTGCCTGTGAAAGGAGACAAGTTGGTCCCATACAGATTTCTCTCTCTTGGTTTTGATTATGCGTTGAGAGAGAGACTGAGAGGGAGAGAGAGAGGGGGGAGGTGCGCGCTCGCGCGTGTGTGTGACGTGTGTTTGTGCGTGCATGCGCGCGCGCGCGTGTGTGGAAGAGAGTTATTTTGTACTACTGTGTTGATGTTATTGCTATTGATTGGTACTGTTTCAGGAGAGAGAGAGAGAGAGAGAGAGAGAGAGAGAGAGAGAGAGAGAGAGAGAGAGAGAGGAGAGAAATAAACAAACACAAACACACGCATAGTCAGACAGAGACAGAGACAGACAGAGACACAGAGCTAGAGACGGGCAGACACGGACACATTATTTTAATTCACTTTAGACCATGGCCCTTATGAATAGGCTGAATAGAGAGACAGACACAGAGAGAGAGAGAGAGAGAGAGAGAGAGAGAGAGAGAGAGAGAGAGAGAGAGAGAGAGAGAGAGAGAGAGAGAGAGAGAGAGAGAGTGAATGAGAAGCGGGGCTGTATGAAAAAGTATAGTGTGTGTGTGTGCGTGCGTGTGCGTATGTGTGTGTGTGCGTGTGTGCATGCGCGCGTGCATGCGTGCGTGTGTGAGAGAGAGATAAATAGAGAGAAGTTTGTGTGCTACATAGAGACACACACACACACAGAGGCGGGGACAGAAAGACAAAGGACAGAGAGGCGCTAATATTGTCCCTAGCTGTAGCCAGTCGTTCAGAAAGGACAGAGAGGCGCTAATATTGTCCCTAGCTGTAACTAGTTCAGAAAGGACAGAGAGGAGATAATATTGTCCTTAGCTGTAGCTAGTTCAGAAAGGACAGAGAGGCGCTAATATTGTCCCTAGCTGTAGCTAGTTCAGAAAGGACAGAGAGGCGCTAACATTGTCCCTAGCTGTAGCTAGTTCAGAAAGGACAGAGAGGAGATAATATTGTCCCTAGCTGTAGCTAGTTCAGAAAGGACAGAGAGGTGCTAATATTGTCCCTAGCTGTAGCCAGTCGTTCAGAAAGGACAGAGAGGCGCTAATATTGTCCCTAGCTGTTGCTAGTTCAGAAAGGACAGAGAGGCGATAATATTGTCCCTAGCTGTAGCTAGTTCAGAGATGCGCTAATATTGTCCCTAGCTGTTGCTAGTTCAGAAAGGACAGAGAGGAGATAATATTGTCCCTAGCTGTAGCTATTTCAGAAAGGACAGAGAGGCGCTAATATTGTCCCTAGCTGTTGCTAGTTCAGAAAGGACAGAGAGGAGATAATATTGTCCCTAGCTGTAGCTAGTTCAGAAAGGACAGAGAGGCGCTAATATTGTCCCTAGCTGTAGCTATTTCAGAAAGGACAGAGAGGCGCTAATATTGTCCCTAGCTGTTGCTAGTTCAGAAAGGACAGAGAGGCGCTAATATTGTCCCTAGCTGTAGCTATTTCAGAAAGGACAGAGAGGCGCTAATATTGTCCCTAGCTGTAGCTAGTTCAGAAAGGACAGAGAGGCGCTAATATTGTCCCTAGCTGTAGCTAGTTCAGAAAGGACAGAGAGGCGCTAATATTGTCCCTAGCTGTAGCCAGTCGTTCAGAAAGGACAGAGAGGCGCTAATATTGTCCCTAGCTGTTGCTAGTTCAGAAAGGACAGAGAGGCGCTAATATTGTCCCTAGCTGTAGCCAGTCGTTCAGAAAGGACAGAGAGCCTCTAATATTGTCCCTAGCTGTAGCTAGTTCAGAAAGGACAGAGAGGCTCTAATATTGTCCAGTCGTTCAGAAAGGACAGAGAGCCTCTAATAGTGTCCCTAGCTGTAGCCAGTCGTTCAGAAAGGACAGAGAGCCTCTAATATTGTCCCTAGCTGTAGCCAGTCGTTCAGAAAGGACAGAGAGGCTCTAATATTGTCCCTAGCTGTAGCTAGTTCAGAAAGGACAGAGAGGCTCTAATATTGTCCCTAGCTGTAGCCAGTCGTTCAGAAAGGACAGCGAGATGTAAAACATGCTATTAATCCAACAGCTCTAATTGGAGACCCGCGCAAAATAGCGGACATGAAACAAGGCGTCAGAGGCAAACAGCATCCAATCACTGACCGTCTGCTATTGTCTTGTGTGACATTCTGCGTCTGCATCTCTGCTTTCTCTGACTGTGCAATATTATGAAGAAGTGTCTTCTTTTTGCCCCTAGCTGCCTCCCTTCTTGCCACGCAGGTACTAATATGTAATAATATACTGGTATTACTGTTAATAGTTGTTGTTTCGTTTTTTTGAACACTTGTCATAGGTTATTCCTTACATGTAATAACAGTATTTGCTGCTTTCTTGGGAGGTGAAGACTTTTGGGAGGCTTTTTTTGCTGTCCGAGTCGTTAGGTAACATAAGGTATGTGTCTGATTGGCATCACGTACCGATGATGATGATTATGGTATGATTGATGATGATGATGATTATGGTGATTATGGTATGATTGATGATGATTAATGATGATGATGATTATGGTATGATTGATGATGTTTGATGATGATGATGATTATGGTATGATTGATGATGTTTGATGATGATGGTGATTATGGTATGATTGATGATGATTGATGATGATGATTATGGTATGATTGATGATGATGTTTGATGATGATGATTATGGTATGATTGATGATGATGATTATGGTATGATTGATGATGTTTGATGATGATGATTATGGTATGATTGATGATGTTTGATGATGATGGTTATGGTATGATTGATGATGTTTGATGATGATGATGATTATGGTATGATTGATGATGTTTGATGATGATGATGGTTATGGTATGATTGATGATGATTAATGATGATGATGATTATGGTATGATTGATGATGTTTGATGATGATTATGGTATGATTGATGATGTTTGATGATGATGATGGTTATGGTATGATTGATGATGATTAATGATGATGATGATTATGGTATGATTGATGATGTTTGATGATGTTGATGATGATTATGGTATGATTGATGATGTTTGATGATGATGATGATGATGATTATGGTATGATTGATGATGATTAATGATGATGATTATGATTGTGATGATGAATTATTCTTATTTCCTTTATTATTATTTTTTTTACAAAGAGGCGCAGTGTATTTTACTTTCTTGTTTTCCTTTCTTTTTATAGAGAGAATTGGGTGTTTGCTTATCAAGCAGCATACCTTAGCTGTAGCACTGACTATTCTTATTATTAGCACTAGCGCAACGCCTAGTACCGGAAATACCGAGCACCGGTAATGCCTAGTACCGGTAATGCCAAGTACCGGTAATGCTGAGCAGCAGTTTTTTTGGGTCCACGAAATATTATATTATTACTTTTGTGTCTCTCCTTCTTTCCATCTTCTTCTCTCATCCTGCTCTACCCACCCACCACCCCCTCCCCCACCATCCCCCCCGCCCTCCAACCCCCACCCCACCTATGCCCCACCCCCACCCATCCGCTATTACTTTTGTGTCTTCGATCTTCTTCTCTCATAGCGCTGTACTCCCCACCGCACCCTCCCCTCAACCCCCAGACACAAATCTTCAGAAGGTGTTCCGTTTGCCACGTGCTTCAGAACGAGAGGACCAATCAGAAGTCGTTGCTATTTTTAGAGCCTGTCACGTGATACATTATGGATGGAAGAAAATGTCGGTGTGAAGTCCAATCCGGTGAAATTCTTTCCTCCTGGCAAAATGTCTATTTCCTTTATTTTCGAAAAAAAAAGCCGTCACATTTAATCAAACAGTCGTGTCCTCAGCTTAAAGTGTTGCAGCGATCCAAAATGTTGCAGTTATTAGTAAAAATTGTCGCAGCGATCCGAAAATATTGCAGTTAGTCAAAATGTTGCAGTTAGTCGAAAATGTTGCAGTTAGTCCAAATGTTGCAGCGATCCAAAATGATGCAGTTAGTCAAAAATGTTGCAGTTAGTCAAAATGTTGCAGCGATCCAAAATGATGTAGTTAATCAAAATGTTGCAGCGATCCAAAATGTTGCAGTTAGAAAAATGTTGCAGCGATCCAAAATGTTGCCGTTAGTAAAAATGTTGCAGCGATCCAAAATATTGCAGTTAGTCAAAATGTTGCAGCAATCCAAAATGTTGCAGTTAGTCAAAATGTTGCAGCGATCCAAAATATTGCGGTTAGTCAAAGTGTTGCAGCGAGATAGAATGTCGCAGTTAGTCAAAATGTTGCAGCGATCTAGAATGTTGCAGTTAGTCAAAATGTTGCAGCGATCTAGAATGTTGCAGTTAGTAAAAATGTTGCAGCGACCCAAAATATTGCAGTTAGTCAAAATGTTGCATTTAGTCGAAAATGTTGCAGTTAGTCAAAATGTTGCAGCGATCTAGAATGTTGCAGTTAGTCAAAATGTTGCAGCGATCTAGAATGTTGCAGTTAGTCAAAATGTTGCAGTTAGTTGAACATGTTGCAGCGATCCAAAATGTTGCAGTTAGTCGAAAATGTTGCAGTTACTCAAAATGTTGCAGCGATCTAGAATGTTGCAGTTAGTCAAAATGTTGCAGCGATCTAGAATGTTGCAGTTAGTCAAAATGTTGCAGTTAGTTGAACATGTTGCAGCGATCCAAAATGTTGCAGTAGTCGAAAATGTTACAGCGATCCAAAATGTTGCACCTTGTCAAAAGGTTGCAGGGACCCAACAGATTGCATATGGCCAAATGTTGAGCTGTCAAAATGTTGCAGCTGGTCAAAATGTTGCAGCTGGTCAAAATGTTGCAGCTGGTCAAAATGTTGCAGCTGGTCAAAATGTTGCATTGGTAAAACAAAAACTATTGGTAAAAATGTTGCTCTGTCAGCGAAAAGTTTGCACCGTGCCAAAATGTCACCTTAACAATCAGTTCGCACTGTCAGTCAGAAGTTTGCACCGTGCCAAAATGTCACCTTAACAATCAGTTCGCACTGTCAGTCAGAAGTTTGCACCGTGCCAAAATGTCACCTTAACAATCAGTTCGCACTGTCAGTCAGAAGTTTGCACCGTGCCCAAATGTCACCTTGACAATCAGTTCGCACTGTCAGTCAGAAGTTTGCACCGTGCCAAAATGTCACCTTGACAATCAGTTCGCACTGTCAGTCAGAAGTTTGCACCGTGCCAAAATGTCACCTTAACAATCAGTTCGCACTGTCAGTCAGAAGTTTGCACCGTGCCCAAATGTCACCTTGACAATCAGTTCGCACTGTCAGTCAGAAGTTTGCACCGTGCCAAAATGTCACCTTAACAATCAGTTCGCACTGTCAGTCAGAAGTTTGCACCGTGGCCAAATGTCACCTTGACAATCAGTTCGCACTGTCAGTCAGAAGTTTGCACCGTGCCCAAATGTCACCTTGACAATCAGTTCGCACTGTCAGTCAGAAGTTTGCACCGTGCCAAAATGTCACCTTAACAATCAGTTCGCACTGTCAGTCAGAAGTTTGCACCGTGCCAAAATGTCACCTTAACAATCAGTTCGCACTGTCAGTCAGAAGTTTGCACCGTGCCAAAATGTCACCTTAACAATCAGTTCGCACTGTCAGTCAGAAGTTTGCACCGTGGCTAAATGTCACCTTGACAATCAGTTCGCACTGTCAGTCAGAAGTTTGCACCGTGCCCAAATGTCACCTTGACAATCAGTTCACACTGTCAGTCAGAAGTTTGCACCGTGCCCAAATGTCACCGTAACAATCAGTTCGCACTGTCAGTCAGAAGTTTGCACCGTGCCCAAATGTCACCTTGACAATCAGTTCGCACTGTCAGTCAGAAGTTTGCACCGTGCCCAAATGTCAGCGTAACAATCAGTTCGCACTGTCAGTCAGAAGTTTGCACCGTGCCAAAATGTCACCGTAACAATCAGTTCGCACTGTCAGTCAAAATGTCTCACTGCCAGCAACAAAAAAGAAAAAGAATTTGCAGTGCTGGTCAATCAATAGCTTACACACATGTAGATCAACACCCCCTCCTCCATTTCTTGGTTCTTTCTGGGTGTTTTTCAGTCTTCCCTTTCTGCTTGCAGATTGATCACTTAAACCTCTATCTAGCGTTAATGTTCACACAATTACACAATTATGCATTCAATAATATCGTGCAAGACAGAAAGAACGCGATGAACCCAGACTGTGACAGGGAGTGTTGATCTGCACCTTTACCAACGTGTCGTGGGGAAGGGAGAGGGTAGGGGGGAGTCTGGAAGAGGTGTGTATGGGAGATAATCATATGATATCATTATGTGCCCTTGAGTCTATCAGAGAGCTTGTGTAATTGTAGTTGGGGTTGTTTGTGTCAATGTCTTTGCATGTGAAGAACTTTACATCCAACATGTATGTGTACATTTATAGTCAAGTCATGCAAACTGAATGCACACCCTTCTGTGAGAGAGGAATGAAAG
>CM065705.1:45554060-45559060 GCA_017654935.2 Phymorhynchus buccinoides | reverse complement strand
GTGCTGACTCTCTTGCGTTATGTCCACATACATACACTGCCTAAAAATTTAAAAAAACCTGTGGTTGTTTTGAAAATGTTCTTACTTTGCGAACTTACCTATAAAAGAAGAAAACACATTAACACACACACACACACACATAAAACACACACACCACAACACGACACACACACCACATATATATATATAACACACACACACACACAACCACATGCACACGCACACATACACATACCCACACACACACACACACCACACACACACACACACACACACACACACACACACACACACAAACACACACACACACACACACCACATACACATAACACCACATACACACACACACATACACACACACACACACACACACACAACACACAACAACACACACACACACACACACACACACACACACACACACACACACACACACACACAACACACACACACACACACACACACACACACACACAATATACACACACACACACACACACACACACCACACATACACACACCCACCACATACACACACACAACACACATACACACAACACACACACACACACACACACACACACACACACATACACACACACAACCACCACACACACACACACACACACAACACACACACACACACACACACACATAAACACACACACACACACACACACACACACACACAGACACACACACACACACACACACACACACACACACACACACACACACACACACACACACACACACACGTACACGCACACACACACGCACACACACTCAAGCACACGCACACGGCAATTTCCCCCCCCCTTATTAGTATTGTTCATATTTTGCGAGATTGTTATTGTGTTAAAACAACGAGGCACTCACCTACCTACCTACTATGCATACATACGTGCATGCATATATATAACACACACACACACAAATACATACATACATACATACATAAACATACATACATACATACATACATACATACATACATACATACATACATACATACATTCATATATATACATACACACATACAGACAGGCTTAGGATCAGTGTGCACGTCTTTCACTTATCAGAGGTCGACGTGGTTCCTGTCTGTTATTATGTGCATGTTTATCAGGTCTCAAACAAAACAATCCTGACTGTGTTGTACTTTAGAACCCCGCCCCCCGCCCCCGCCCCCCCCCCCCCCCACCCCCCCCCCCCCCCCCCCCCCCCCCCCCCCCCCACCCCCCCCCCCCCCCACCCCCTCCCCCCCCCCCCCCCCCCCCCTCCCCCCGATCGCATTTTGGCATTGAAATATTTTCGCTGAGAATCAACTCTTTGCCCTTCTAGGGGAAAGGAACACAGGATCAATCCGCCTGGGACTATTTTCATGAAACTGAAAGATGCAGATTTTGAGATCGAGGGTCGTAAACACGATGGAGGTGGGTGACGAAGCTACGAGGTTGCCATAATTGTGAACTTACGGAAATAAAAACAAAATGTTTTTGTTGTTTTTGCAGATTCTGGCCGAGAGAAAGGAGGGGGAGGAGGGGACAGGCGGGGGTCATCGGTGGGGGGGGGGGGGTGTCATCGGATGAGGAGGGGGGAGGAGGGGGGTCATCTATCACCATGGAAACCACCCCCACCCCCACCCCACCCAGCACCACCTCCAGACTGGTGGTAAGTGACGATGATGATGATGATGGTGACGACGATGATGATGATGATGACGGTGATGATGATGATGGTGATGACAATGACGGTGATGATGATGATGATGTAAGTGACGATAATGATGATGATGGTGACGATGATGATGACAATGATAATGGTGATGACGATGATGATGATGACGGCGATGATGATGATGATGGTGATGACGATGACGGTGATGATGATGATGATGTAAGTGACGATGATGATAGTGATGATGATGGTGACGATGATGATGACAATGATAATGGTGATGACGATGATGATGATGATGATGATGTAAGTGACGATGATGATGCTGATGATGATGATGGTGACGATGATGATGATAATGATGATGGTGATGATGATGATAATGATGATGATGCAGAGCTTCAGACTATCAGACAGCCCGGGTCAGTGGTTCCTATTGACCCCTCATTTCGTGCAGCCAGGGTAATAGTTATAAACCATTTAAGTCTGCATGAAAATTTAGGTTTAGCTCTACAGTGGGACATTACATTATTTTGGAAATTGACTCATTATTTTCTGGGTGGTTATGGAAGGCCGACAAACAGTATTACCAAGACAAGAGCGTGAAAACGGTAGATCAACCATCCGCGCGGAAGCATTTTCCGCTCCAGTGACCTTGACCCTTGACATTTGACCCTTGACCAATGATCATTTTATGACATGGCCTAGATATCCTAACTGAATATCCGCAAAATGTTGGTGTCCTAGGTCCCTTCGTTCAAACACTATTGTGGTAAGATACATACATGCATACATGCATACATACATACATACATACATGCATGCATACATACATACATACATACATACATACATACATGCATGCATGCATGCATGCATACATACATACATACATACATACATACATGCATACATGCATACATACATACATACATACATGCATACATGCATACATACATACATACATACATACATACATACATACATGCATGCATGCATGCATACATACATACATGCATACATACATACATACATACATGCATACATACATGTATACATACATACATGCATACATACATACATACATACATACATGCATACATGCATACATACAATACATACATACATACATACATACATACATACATACATACATACATACATACATGCATGCATGCATACATACATGCATGCATGCATACATACATACATGCATGCATGCATACATACATACATACATGCACATACATACATACATACATACATGCATGCATACATACATACATACATACATACATACATACATGCATACATACATACATACATACATACATACATACATGCATGCAAGATGCATACATACATACATACATACATACAATACATGCATAATGCATACATACATACATACATACAAGGAACCATGCATACATAACATACATACATACATACATACATACATACATGCATGCATACATGCATACATACATACATACATGCATACATTACATACATACATACATACATGACATACATGCATACATACATACATACATACATACATACATACATACATACATACATACATACATACATGCATGCATGCATGCATACATGCATGCATGCATGCATACATGGCATGCATGCATGCATGCATACATACATGCATGCATGCATGCATGCATACACATACATAACATACATACATACATACATACATACATACATACATACATACATACACACATACATACATACATACATACATACATACATACATACATGCATACATACATACATACATACATACATACATACATACATACATACATACATAGTCAACCATCCAGCTAGAAACTAACAAACAGACACCACTGAAATTTAAAACATTATCGGTGTATTGTGATGCAGTTCAATACGATGCAGTAACATGATATTCAATCTATCACAAGACAATACACTAGAATCCATTGAATACAAATCAACACACTAAGGCCGTGTACACACATAAGCGGACATTCCTTGCGGAAACCCGTGTGCAATCCATAAACAAGTGAAACAAAGAAGGGAAAAGATTTGCGCACGTGTCCGAATTTCCCCTATATGCGTAACCTTTTATTCTTCTTTCTTCCACTTATTTCGGGTTTTCCGTACGGAACTTACGCGTCTAATGTGTACACGGCCTAATAGTCCAGAACAATACAACACAGGTGCAATGCAGTGCCTGTTAATGGACATTTCGTTTGTTCCCAGATATCGTCTTTCATTGTCTGCTCGCAGTACAGTGGAACCTCCCTTATAAGACCTCCCATTATAAGACTCCCTCCCACATAAGACCTACTTCTCTGAGACATTGCCCTTCTTTGTAAGTATTAACATTACCTCCCTTATAAGACCTCCCATTATAAGACTCCCTCCCACATAAGACCTACTTCTCTGAGACATTGCCCTTCTTTGTAAGTAATAAAATTACCTCCCTTGTAAGACCTCATTTTGGATGATTTTTGAAGGTCTTATAAGGGAGGTTCCACTGTATTGGTAAATTAAGTCGAGCCATGGCATCAAAACAACATTCATTAGAAAATCTAACTTTATCAAAAAATACATTTCCCTTTTTCCCCCTTTAACTTTATCAATTAGTAATGTCCCATATGATCCGGTAAAGATCGGGAGGACGTAAAACATCAATCTCGCGTGTTGGCAAATGATGCCATCTGGATCTGGATGTGGATTTGTACGTCACAGACTGACTTCTGACGATACATCGATGGTACTGGAACACTGGAAAAGAAAATCTTAACCCTTTCGCCGCCACCCAGTTTTCAGCCAAAAAATACCATTAAACTTAACAGTGTAGAGAAAAATATTGGGAATTCCTCCGTGACATGCATACCATTAGGCCTATCCTGACCTCCCAAAATAAGGAAAAGGTGGTCTTCAGATAACGACCAGATTTGAAGCCTTTTAGTGACATGGGTGTTAAACATTTGTGGTGCATAAATGCGACATTGGCGGTGAAAGGGTTACTGTTCTTTTTCAGAGTTTCTTTTCCAAGAGGGGATTCCGGAGTAACTTGAAGAGGACCAAGAGTGCCACCAAGCTGGTGGACAGGAAGAGGTCAGCGTCGAACGTGTCGGAGCGAGAGGCGTGAGTACAGCTACCCATTGGTTGTTTCATTAATTATGATAATGTTCACCCTTCGTGCTCTCCATTCCCCTTTCCCCGGTGTGAAAGCGAACACTGTTGTTGTCAAGTCTTGTTTTGTTTCACCCTCCACAGAATGTGTGTTCCAAACGTGTCAACAAATTATTATTTGTAAACCT
>CM065705.1:45539060-45544060 GCA_017654935.2 Phymorhynchus buccinoides | reverse complement strand
TTTATGGTTACCTATTTGAAACAGAACGGTTTGTTTTTATTGCTGAGCTTTTAGCCTTTTTTGTTCCTGTTGGGGTTTTTTCAGGGGGTGGGGTTGGTGCGGTGAGAGGGGTGGGGGTGGGGGGTAGAACACAGAACGGTGTATTTTCATTGTTAAACTTTCAGAACCTTTTTGTTCTTCTGTTTGTTGTTGTTTTGTTCAGGGAAGCGGGGTGGGGGTGGGGGTGGGGGTGGGGGGGGGGGTGGGGGTGGGGGGGTCTTTCTCCTGTGTTGTTGTGCTATATGGTGGTTTTGCTTCTGGTTGTTTTGTTCAGGGAAGGGGAGGGGGGGGGGGGTCTTTCTCCTGTGTTGTTGTTGTGCTATATGGTGGTTTTGCTTCTGGTTGTTTTGTTCAGGGAGGGGGGGGGGGGGGGGGGGTCTTTCTCCTGTGTTGTTGTGTGCTATATGGTGGTTTTGCTTCTATCTGGTTGTTTTGTCAGGGAGGGGGGGGGGTTGTCTTTCTCCTGTGTTGTTGTTGTGCTATATGGTGGTTTTGCTTCTGGTTGTTTTGTTCAGGGACAGGGGGGGGGGGGGTGTCTTTCTATCCTGTGTTGTGTTGTTGTGCTATATGGTGGTTTTGCTTCTTGGTTGTTTTTGTCGGGGGGGGGGGGGGGGTCTTTCTTCCTTCCTCCTCGTTCCTGTATTTTGGGCTATTAGGTGGTTTTTTTCTTACTGTTCTTTTCTTCTTCAGGAGGGGACCCTCTGATCTTGGGTTGTTTACCTTTCCCTCCTGTGATTGTTGTCTCTATGTTTTGCTTCTGGGTCTGGTGGTTTTGGTTCAGGGAGGCTTCTGGTTGAGTTCAGTTCAGGGAGGGGGGGGGGGGGTGTCTTTCTCCTGTTTTGTTGTTGTTGCTATATGGTGGTTTTGCTTCTCGTTTGTGTTTCCTACAAAGGGTAGGGGGGTTGGGTGCCCTTCTTTCGGACCTGTGTTGTTTTTGTGCTATATGGTGGGAGTTTGCTTCTGGTTGTGTTTTCAGGGAGGGAGGGGGGGGGGGTGTACTTTCTCCTGTGGGTTGTTGTTGTGGCTATATGGTGGTTTTGCTTCTGGTTGTTTTGTTCAGGGAGGGGGGGGGGGGTGGTGGGTTTTCTCCTGTGTGTTGTTGTGTATATGGTGGTTTTGCTTCTGGTTGTTGGTTCAGGGTGAGGGGGGGTGGGGTGTCTTTCTCTGCGTTGTGTGTTGTGTTAGGGTGGTTGTGCTATATGGTGGTTTTGCTTCTGGTTGTGTTTGTTGCAGTGTTGAGGGGGGGGGGGGGTGTTGGAGTCTTTTTTGTTCAGGATCGCCTGTTGTTGGTTGTTTGTTGTGCTATATGGTGGTTTTGCTTCTGGTTGTTTTTGTTTTCTTCAGGGGTGGGGGGGGGGGGTTCTTTCTTCCTGTTGTGTTAGTTGTGCTATATGGTGGGTTTTGCTTCTGGTAATTTTTGTTCAGAGAGGGGGGGGGGTGTTGGGGTGTCTGTTGTTGTGCTCCTGTTCTGTTTGTTGTTTCAGTGACTATAGGTCTTTCTTTTAGGTTGTTGTTTGGAATTTGGTGGTTTTGCTTGGTTGGTTTTGTTCAGGGAGGGAATCGGGGGTGGGTCTTTCTTGTTGTTGTTATGTTGTGGTGTTTGGTGCATTTGGTGTTCTTTGTTCTGTTAAGCTTTGTTAATCGGGGGGGTTTGGGGTGTGCTTTCCTCCTGTGTTGTTGTTGTGCTATATGGTGGTTTTGCTTCTGGTTGTTTTGTATGTGGGGGGGGGTGGGGTTTGCTTCTGTGTTTGTTTTGTTCATATGGTGAAAGGTTCGGGAAGAGGGAGGGGGGGGGAAGAAAATGGAGGCGGTGTCCTTTCTCCTGTGTGTTGTTGTTGTGCTATATATGGGTGCGTTTTGCTTCTGGTTGTGTTTGTTCAGGGAGGGGGGGGGGGGGAGGCTGGGTCCTGTGTCATGGTCTGTTGTTAATTATACTGGAAACCATTTGGCTTTTGTGTTGTTGTGCATCATTGATGGGGGGGGGCTTTGGTGGTCTTTCCTTCAGTGTTGAAGGGTGGGATGGGGTGGGGGGGTTGTTTCTGGTTGTTTTGTAAGGCAGGGGGGGGGGGGTGCCTTCTCATGGTGTGTATGGTTGGCCATAGATCTAAAAAATGAATGTTGCTTTCTGGTTGTAGTTTGTTCGGCGGGGGGGGGGGGGGGTTTTGAGCAAATAAAAAGTTTTGTGTTGTGTCTAAATGGTGGTTTGCTGTTTGTTTTTGTTTCAGTGAGCGGGGGGCGGGGGGGGGCTGTCTTTCTCTGGTTCGATTGTGTGCTATAAGATGTTTTGCTCTTGGTGCCCTTGGTCAGGTGGTGGGTGGTATGTGGGGTGTTTTCCTGTGTAAAATTAAATTATAAAAAATGTCTGAATTTTGCTTCAAAGGTTGTTTTGTTCCGGGGGGTGGGGGGGGTGTCTTTCTCCTGTGTTGTAGTTGTGGATGTGGTGGTTTTGCTTTCTGGTTGTTTTGTTCAGGGAGGGGGGGGGGTGGCCGTGGGTGGGACGTTTATTGTCTTTTGCTCCCTGTGTTGTTGTTGTGGTATGTGGTGGTTTTGCTTCTTCTGGTGTTGTTTCATTTTGTGGGAATTAGGGTGAGGGGGTCTTTACTCCGGGGGTGGTGTGGTATATGTGTGGTTGTCCTCCTGTGTTGTTTTGTTTGTTGCAGGTATGTGGTGTGTTTTGCTTCTGGTGTGTGTCTGTTTGCAGGTTTAGTGTGTGAGGTTGGCGGGGAGGTTGGTCTTTGCGTCTTACTCCTGTGTTGTTGTTGTGGTATGTGGTGAGTTTTGCTTCTGGTTGTTTTGTTCAGGGAGGCGGTGGGGGGGGGGTCTTTCTCCTGTGTTGTTGTTTGTTGCTATATGGTAGGTTTTGCTTTCTGGTTGTTTTGTTCAGGTGAAGTTGGGGGGGGGGGGTTGGTTTTCTACTGTGTTGTTGTGTGGTATGTTGGTGGTTCTGACTTGTCTGGTTGTTTTGTGTCAGGGGAAGAGGGGGGGGGGGGTATAAGTCTTGTCTCTTCTGTGTGTGTTGTGAAAGTTGTGGATATGTGGCTGGTTTGAATGCTTTGTTGTTTGTTTCAGAAGGGAAGGGGGGGGGGGGTGTCTTTTCTCCTGTGTTGTTGTTGTGGTATGTGGTGGTTTTTATATGGCTTCGGTTGGTTTCTGTTCAGGGAGTAGGGGGCGGCGGGGGGGGGGGGAGTTGTCTTTTCTCTGGATGTATGTTGTTGTGCTATATGGTGGTTTTGCTTCTGGTTGTTTTGTTCAGGGACACGGGGGGGGGGGGTGTCTTTCTCCTGTGTTGTTCGTTGTGGTATGTGGTGGTTTTGCTTCTGGTTGTTTGTTCAGGGAGGAGGGGGCAGGGGGGGGGTCTTTCTACTGTGTTGTTGTTGTGGTATATGGGGTTTTGATTTCTGGTTAGTTTGTTCAGGGAAAGGGGAGAGGGGGGCGGGGGGTGGTTTGTCTTCTCTCCTGTGTTGTTGTTGTAGCTATATGGTGGTTTTGCTTTCTGGTCTGTTTTGTTCCAGCGGGGGGCCGCGGAGGGGGTTTGTGTCTTTCTCCTGTGTTGTGTGTGGTATATGGTGGTTGTGCTTTCTGGTTGTTTGTTCATGGGGGGGGAGGGGGGGGGGTGTCCTTTCCCTTCCTTCTCCATCGCCTCCTCCTCCTCACCTCCTACCCCATCCTTCCTCTCCCGCCTCCTTTTTCTTCATTATTCACCCCTTCTCTTCGCTTCCTCCTCCTCTTCTTCTTCTTCTGCTCCTCCTCCTTCTTTCTTGTTCTGTCTTCTACCTTCTCCTCCTCCTCCTCCTATTTTTTTTTTACTCCTACTCTTCTCTTCCTCACCTCTGTGTCGTTCCTCCTTCCTTTTCCGTGACGTTTTGCGTCGCCGCACGATGACGTCACTGGATCACAGCCCGGGTATGCGGCATGAAATCCTAGGATTCTGACGGTCGTGCTTCTGACAGTCGTGACGCACCCGTTTCTTCTCCCACTTTTCTCCTCTCTTTCTCCTTCTCTCTTTCCTCTCAGCACGAATTCCTTCCAATCCTTCCTTTTTCAAGCTTGATCCCACAAGCTATAGACTAATGACAGCTTTTTTCTTCTTCTGGCGAGCAGGGCTGAGATCAGTTTTAACCACTGGCTCCCTGTCTAACCTGTCATTACAGACAAAACTGCCCCATCTTCTCTCTTTGTCCTGTCTGTCTGTCTGTCGTCTGTCTGTCTCTCTCTCTCTCTCCTCTCACTCTCTCTCTCTCTCTCTCTCCTCTCTCCTCTCTCTCTCTCTTCTCTCTCTCTCTCTCTCTACTGTCTCTCTCTCCTCTCTCTCTTAGGAACACTTACAACCACTGGCTCCCTATCTAACCTGTCATTACGGACAAAACTGTCCCATCTTCTCTCTTGCTGTACGTCTGTCTGGCTCTCTGCTCCTCTCTCTCTCTCTCTCCTCTCTCTCTCTCTCTCTCTCTCTTCCTCTCTCTCTCTCTCTTCTCTCTCTATCTCGTCTCTCCTCTTAGGAACACTTACAACACACTGGTCCCATCAAACTGTCATTACAGACAAAACTGCCCCATCTTCTCTCTTTGTCTGTACGTCTTCTGTCTGTCTGTCTGTCTGTCTCTCTCTCTCTCTCTCTCACTCACTTCACTCTCTCTCTCTCTCTCTCTCTCTCTCTCTCTCCTCCTCTCTCTCTCGCTTTCTCTCTCTCTCTCTCTCTCTCCTCTCTCGTTCTCTCTCTCTCTTAAGGAAACACTACAACCCACTGGCTCCAATTAACCTTCATTACGGGCAAATACTGTCCCCATCTTAGATCTTCTCTCTCTGTCTGCCTCTCTCCTCTCTCTCTCTCTCTCTCTCTCTCTCTCTCTCTCGCTCCTCTCTCTCGCTCTCCGCCATCCCCCCCCCCTCTCTCTCTCTCTTCTCTCTGCCTGTCTGTCTCTCGAGTCTATGCTCTCTCCCTCTCTCTCTCTCTCTCTCTC
>CM065705.1:45534410-45538560 GCA_017654935.2 Phymorhynchus buccinoides | reverse complement strand
AAAAAAAAAAAAAAGGAAAAAAAAAAAAAAAGGTTTTTTTTTGTTTTTTTACATCCAGTAGTTTTGTTTGTCTTCTTGTGATAAAAGAAGCGCACATATACACTTGTCCTGTGATTGTTTGTTTGTTGTAGATAGCATATCAGCTCTCCTAATTTTTCCCGCCACCTTCCACCAAAGCTCGTATCTCTAACGACTTTCTATCTGGGATAAATGAGGTTGTGAAAATAGAAGAAAAACTCATAAGTCCCGAATTCAGATCTAGTTAAGGACAAGAACCTCTGTAGGTTTCGTATCTTTTTAAGTGTAAGTGAAAGAAGTTGTTTTAAAAATTCATTACTAACAAAATCCAGGACTAAACTCGCCTGGTAGCTGAACAACATATTCATCCTAGTTAATCAATTGTGGTCAATACAGTTAATTTTTAAAACAGGGTTGTTGTTTTTCCGAATTATAACACATTTTTAATAACAAATGCCATTTTCTCTTCAAAAAAGAAAAAGGGGGGATAAGATCTTTAGTCCATCTTCTATTGTTTTAATTGCTTGTGAAGCATAATCATGACTTTTCCCTCTTACCACAACATTTTTAATTTTATTTTTTTTTTATTTTTATATTATCGAGGTCCTTTTTTACTTCCCCCTCCGGGGGGTGTCTTTCTCCTGTGTTGTTGTTGTGCTCATACCGGTGCCTAGATTGGACCCAGAAGAGGACTTCAGGGAGAGGGCAAAAAATAAAAACGCCCCCCTTAAAAGTTGGACCCCTGAAATTATGTGACCGCTGCTTCTGGTTTTGTTCAAAAGGGGGGTGGGGGGGGTGTCTTTCTCCTGTGGGGTTGTTGTGCGCCAGGGGGGTCCCTCACCCCCAAGGGGGGCCCCCCCCCCCCCCACTGGTTTTGGGGGGGGGGGGTCTCCAGTGAAGGGGGGGGGGGCAAAAAAAACGTTGCCCCCCCCTAAGGGGGGTCGGGGGGGGGGGGGGGGGTCCTTTCTCCTGTGGGTGGGGGGGTGGGGGGGGGGGGGACGGGATTTTAGGCTTTTTGGTTGGGGCGTTTGTGGCAGGAGGGGGGCAGGGGTTGGCGGAGGTTTCAAAAACCCAGTGTTTGCCACGGTGTGTGGTTTTGCTTCTCTGCTTTGTCTTTGTCCCCAGGAGGGAGGGCGGGGGGCAAAAAAAACACGCCCCCCCCCCTTGTTGTTCCCTGGTAAAGGGTGGAAAAAAAAACCCCTGGTTTGTTTTCGAACAGGGGGATTTGGTGTGTTTTGCTCTGTGTTGTTTGTTGTGTGCCAAAGGGCTTGGGGTGCTTTGGCAGGTTGGGTTCCGCCCCCCCCCAGGTGTGGGGGGGGGGCCCCCCTTCTTGGGGGGGGTTGTTTTTCCAGGTGGAGGGGGGTGGCCAAAAACCAAACAAAAAACAGTGAAAAAAAACCGGCCCCCCCCCTTTTAAGGGGTTTTGGGGGAAACCCTGGTGAAAAAGGGATTGGTGGTTTTTTTTTGGGCCAAAAAAGGGGTGGGCCAGGGGATTCAGGGGGGGGGTCAAACCCCCCAGTTGGGCCCCCTGCTATATGGGGGTTTTGCTCTCAGGGAGCGGGGGCCAAAAAAAAAAAACCCGCCCTCCCTTAACGGTTTGGGTGTTGTTGTGCTATATGGTGGTTTTTGCTTCTGGTTGTTTGTTCAGGGAAGAGAGGGGGGGGGTGTCTTTCTCCTGTGTTGTTGTTTGTGCTCTATGGGTACGGTTTTTGGCTTCTGGTTGTTTTGGTTCCCAGGGGGGGGGGGGGGTGGGTCCGCCTTACCCCCTCCTGTGTTGTTGTTTGTGCTATATGGTGAAACCGTTTTGCTTCTGGTTGTTTTGTAGGGGCAAAAGGGGGGGGGGAGGGGGGTGGGTCTATTCTCCGGTGGGTGTTGTTGTGACGATAGGGTGGTTTTGCTTCTGTTGCCCCCCTTGTTGGGGGGGGGGGGGGGGGGGCTTTCTCCCTTTTGTTGGCCACCCCTTGGGGCTCAGGGGTGGACCCTTTGCTTCTGGTTGGGGTTGTTCGGGAGGGGGGGGGGGTGGGGGGTCTTTCTCCTGGGTTGTTCCGGTTGGGGTAGGGGGCCCCCCCGGGGGGGGGCTTTCTGGTTGTTTTTGTTCAGGGAGGGGGGGGCGGGTGGGGTGTCTTTTCTCCTGTGTGTTTGTTGTGGTATATGGTGGTTTTTGCTTCCTGGTTTTTTGGGGGGGGGGCGGGTGTGTCTTTCGCCGGGTGGTTTGTGGTGGTAGTTGGGAGGGAGGGCGGCGGTGTGGTTGTTGTGGTTCAGGGAGGGGGGGGGGGGGGGGGTGGAGTTCTCCTGTGTTGGGTGGGTTTTTAAAAACAAAAAACATGGGGGGTGGTTTTGCTTCTGGTTGTTTTGTTCAGGGAGGGGGGGGGGGTGTCTTTTTTCTCCTGTGTTGTTTGTTTGTGCTATATGGTGGTTTTTCCTTCTGCTGTCTTGTGTTTTGTTCAGGGCGGGGGGGGGGGGGGGGGGGGGTGTCTTTCTCCTGTGTTGTTGTTGTGCTATATGGTGGTTTTGCTTCTGGTTGTTTTGTTCAGGATGGGGGGGGGGGGGAGGGTGGTGGGGGGGGGGGTGTCTTTCTCCTGTGTTTTTGTTGTGCTATATTGGTGGTTTTGCTTCTGGTTGTTTGTGTTCGGGGGGGGGGGGGGGGGGGGGGGGTCCTTTCTCCTGTGTTGTTGTTGTGGTAATGTGGTGGTTTTGCTTCTGGTTGTTTTGTTCAGGAGGGGGGGGGGGGGGTGTCTTTCTCCTGTGTGTTGTTGTGCTATATGGTGGTTTTGCTTCTGGTTGTTTTGTTCATAGGGAGGGGGGGGGGGGTTGTCTTTCTCCCTGTTTGTTGTTGTGGTATGTGGTGGTTTTGCTTCTGGTTGTTTGTTCAGGGTTCAGGGGGGGGGGAGAGTGGGAGAGGTGGGGGGGGGGGCTGGGGGGGGTTTGGGGGGGGTGTGGTGGTTTTTGTTTTGGGTGTCTTTCTCCTTGTGTTGTTGTTGTGCTAATATGGTGGTTTGTGCTTCTGGTTTGTTGTTGTTTCAGGCTATGGGGGGGGGGGGAGGGCAGGGGGGGGGGGTGGGGGGGGGCGGGAGAGGGGCACGGGTGTGTTCTGTGTGTCTTTCTCCTGTGTTGTTGTTGTGCTATATGGTTGGTTTTGCTTCTGGTTTGTTTTGTTCAGGGTGTGGGAGGGGGGGGGGTGTCTTCTTCACCTCCTCTTCCTCGCCTCCTCCTCCTCCTACTCCTCCTACTCCTCCCCTCCTCCTTTTTTCTTTTTTTCACACCTTCTCCTTCGCCTCCTCCTCCCTCCTTCTTCTTCTTCTGCTCCTCCTCCTTCTTTTTGTTCTGTCTTCTACCTACTCCTCCTCCTCCTCCTATTTTTTTTTTACTCCTCTTCTTCCTTCTCCTCTGTGTGTTCCTCTTCCTTTTTCGTGACGTTTTGGTCGCGATGACGTCACTGGATCACAGCCCGGGTATGCGGCATGAAATCCTAGGATTCTGACGGTCGTGCTTCTGACAGTCGTGACGCACCCGTTTCTTCTCCCACTTTTCTCCTCTCTTTCTCCTTCTCTCTTTCCTCTCAGCACGAATTCCTTCCAATCCTTCCTTTTTCAAGCTTGATCCCACAAGCTATAGACTAATGACAGCTTTTTTCTTCTTCTGGCGAGCAGGGCTGAGATCAGTTTTAACCACTGGCTCCCTGTCTAACCTGTCATTACAGACAAAACTGCCCCATCTTCTCTCTTTGTCTGTCCGTCTGTCTGTCTGTCTGTCTGTCTCTCTCTCTCTCTCTCTCACTCTCTCTCTCTCTCTCTCTCTCTCTCTCTCTCTCTCTCTTCTCTCTCTCTTCTCTCTCTCTCTCTCTCTCTCTCTCTCTCTCTCTCTCTCTAGGAACACTTACAACCACTGGCTCCCAATCTAACCTGTCATTACGGGCAAAACTGTCCCATATTATCTCTCTTTGTCTCCGCTCTCGTCTGTCTCTCTCTCTCTCTCTCTCTCTCCGTCTCTCTCTCTCTCTCTCTCATCTCTCTCTCTCCTCTCTTCCTCTCTCTCTCTCTCTCTCTCCTCTCTCTCTCTCTCTCTCTCTCTTAGGAACACTTACAACCACTGGCTCCCAATCTAACCTGTCATTACAGACAAAACTGCCCCA
>CM065705.1:45496910-45514410 GCA_017654935.2 Phymorhynchus buccinoides | reverse complement strand
GCGAAAGGTGGGTTACAAAGATCTTTATTTATGTATTCGTGTGACATTTTGTCGTTTTGAAAAAAAGATTAGTGGGTAGTAACGAGCAGAAATGGAAGCATCTGCCATGAAAAATGCACTTACTGAAACTACAAACCCAGCAGAAAAAAAAATCGATTATGATCAAATATTTCAAATGACCACACTCTCTCACTCTTTCTCCCAGTTTTGTCGCCATCGGCTTAGTTTTAACAATCTAATTTTGGAATTAGCTCAACAGCTACGGTTTTTGTTTTCCCTGAATTTTATTATTTTTCAGAATAAAAGATTGAAGGTAATTATTATGTCATGAACATAGGAAATGTAAGACAAGATTGCGGGCTATGGCTATGGAGAAGGTTTGTCGTTTGGTTTGGCAAATGGGAGGGGGGGGGGGGGGGGTGTATTCAGAACCAGTGTCGTCTGGTTTCTGAGGTCAGTGTACCCTCTGTGTGTGTCTGTATTTGTGTGGTTGTGGAAGAGATGCTTGAATCACCATCATCGTCGTCGTTGTCGTTGTCATCATTATTGTCATCATCATGATCAGTGTGATTATCAGTGTCTCTTTGTGGTTGAATCTATGCTAACGTTTCACAACACCAGCAGCGTCATCACTGTCATCATCCTCTTTTGTTATCTTCACCACCACCATCATCGTTGTCATTATCATCACGTCACCTTCATCCTCATCCTCATCCTCCTCCTCATCGTCATTGTCATTAACATCGTCATTGTCATTATCATCATAAGTATCATCATCAGCATCACCATCATCATCATCATCACCATCATCATTAACATCAATTAGCAGCAGCAATGTGATCATCATCACTGTGTGTCACCAGACGTCTTTGTGGTTGAAGATGAAAGAAAGATGCCAGCGGTTATCACCACCACCCTCGTTGTCATCATCATCATCACCTTCATCATCATCATCATCATCATCGTTGTTGTGTGACTGATGGGGAAGGGGTGACAGGGGTACATGCTGACCAAACGACAACATTTTCGTTGCCACTGGGTTCTTTACAGTGTGCAAAGTGTATGGGCACACGGGGACCTCTTTGTGTCGTCACAGAACGCAGTAACAGTAGTAGACGACACAAAGAGGCCCCGAGTATAGAGTATGCTCGATATACTGTGTACTGAGTATCTGCGTTCGCATCCTAACGCAGTAACAGTAGTAGACGACACAAAGAGGCCCCGAGTATAGAGTATGCTCTATATACTGTGTACTGAGTATCTGCGTTCGCATCCTAACGCAGTAACAGTAGTAGTTGTTAATAAGGAACAGTAGGAGTAGTAGTAGTAGTAGTAACAGTAGTAGTAGTAGTAGAAGTGGTTGTAGTAGTAGTAGTAGTAGTAGCAATAGTAGTGGTGGTAGTAGTAGTAGTAGCACTAGTAGTAGTAGTAGCAATAGTAGTGGTGGTGGTAGTAGTAGTAGTAGTAGTAGTGGTAGTAGTAGTAGTGGTAGTAGTTGTAGTAGTAGTAGTAGTAGCAATAGTAGTGGTGGTAGTAGTAGTAGTAGTAGTAGTGGTAGTAGTAGTACTAGTAGTAGAAGTGGTTTTAGTAGTAGTAGTTGTAGTAGTTCTAGAAGTAGCTGTTTTTGTTAATATAGTTTTTACTTAGTCGTCGTAGTACTAATAATCGTAGTAGTAGTAGTAGTAGTAGTAATGGTAGTAGTAGTAGTAGTAATGGTAGTAGTGGTAGTAGTAGTAGTAGTAATGGTGTGTAGTAGTAGTAGTAGTAATGGTAGTAGTAGTAGTAGTAATGGTAGTAGTAGTAGTAGTAATGGTAGTAGTAGTAGTAGTAGTAGTAGTGGTAGTAGTAGTAGTAGTAGTGGTGGTAGTAGTAGTAGTAGTAGTAGTAGTAGTAATGGTAGTAGTAGTAGTAGTAGTAGTAGTAATGGTGGTAGTAGTAGTAATGGTAGTAGTAGTAGTAGTAATGGTAGTAGTAGTAATGGTAGTAGTAGTAGTGGTAGTAGTAGTAGTATTGGTAGTAGTAATGGTAGTAGTAGTAGTAGTAGTAGTAGTAGTAGTAGTAATAGTAGTAATGGTAGTAGTAGTAGAAGTAATGGTAGTAGTAGTAATGGTAGTAGTAGTAGTAATAGTAGTAGTAGTAGTAATGGTAGTAGTAGTAGTAGTAGTAGTAGTAGTAGTAGTAGTAGTAGTAGTAGTAGTAGTAGTAGTAGTAGTAGTAGTAGTAGTAGTAGTAGTAGTAGTAGTAGTAGTAGTAGTAGTAGTAGTAGTAGTAGCAGTAGTACAGCGCTGTACACTAGAAGATTCTCTACAGTAGTGGAACATCATGGTACAGTTTCACCTTTAGTGGCAGACTGTGACTCTCCAACGAGGGGGGCTTGGCACTGGCTCTAGTGCTGCAGCCAAAGGGATATGGGTTGGCCAGCAGTCCTCAAATCCTTTTGGCCGAGAGAGTGGGGGTGTACCATGGGCAAGGCTGCTCCACTATAAACAAATTGCAACCCGGCCTGCTGGAATAGCATCTGCCCCCTCTACTATCTGACAGTCATGGTCGGAAACGACTGACTGGCATACATAGTAGTAGTAGTGACAGTAGCAGTAGTAGTAGTAGTAGTAGCGGTGGTAGTAGTGGTAGTGACCCAGCTATGTAAATCAAGGGCGTGGAGCTCTCAGCACCATTTTGTCCAGTAGCCCCTACACGCAACAATCTACCCGTTTATCTCCACTAATCCTGTAATCCCGCCAAGTTACCCGACCGTCTATGGTTCTACTCGGGTGGATTATACCCGTAAAAGAGAGAGACTGTCTACAAATTGACTGGCGTAAAGGGTGGAGTGTGTCTGTGTGTGTGTGTGTGTGGGGGGGGGGGGGGGATGGGGAAGGGGCGAGTGTTAATTCAACTTGACATGGAATGAGGTTAAATGTGTGTGTGTGTGTGTGTGTACGCGCGCGCGCGCGCGCGCGCGCGCGCGCGCGCGCGTGTTGTGTGTGTGTGTGTGTGTGTGTGTGTGTGTGTGAGAGAGAGAGAGAGGGAGAGAGAGGGAGGGAGTGTATGTATGTGTGTATACGTTAGAGAGAGAGAGAGAGAGAGAGAGAGGGAGGGAGGGAGTGTATGTATGTGTGTATACGTTAGAGAGAGAGAGAGAGAGAGAGAGAGAGAGAGAGAGAGAGAGAGAGAGAGAGAGAGAGAGAGAAATAAATAAATGAATGAATGAATGAATGAATGAATGGTTTATTTGCATAACCTTATATTATGAGAGAGAGAGAGAGAGAGAAATAAATGAATGAATGAATGAATGAATGGTTTATTTGCATAACCTTATATTATGAGAGAGAGAGAGAGAGAGAGAGAGAGATGAGAGAGAGAGAGAGAGAGAGAGAGAGAGAGAGAATAAATGAATGAATGAATGGTTTATTTGTATAACCTTATATTACGAGAGAGAGAAAGGGGGGGGGGGGGGGAGCAGTAATGTTAAGACATGTGACATAGGATACGTGGGGAATTAAGGGGGGGAGGGGGGGATAGTGGCCATCATATTTGGTATTGCAGTATCTCCAGGATCGACACCCTATATGTTCATCTATAAATGTCCCACATTATGTCAAGTAAACCCGAGTTCGAACCTGGGTACAGGGGATTTTTCCTCTCACTTTGCACGAGGCCTTACGGTCTGAATGTGGAGTCTTTCGGATGAGACGATAAACCGAGGTCCCGTGTGCCCATGCACTTAGCACACGGTAAGCCCAGTGGCAACGAAAAAGTTGTCATTTGGTCAAAATTTACCCCACCCCCACTCGCCCCCTTTCCTTCCTCATCAGTCACACAAAAATTGCATGCAAAAAATAAAAAATATGGGTGGCGCGCCTCTGGCTGCGACGCGCTCTCCAGGTGGGAGCAACCCGAATTTCACAGAGACGCCTCTGTGATTATAAAGTTCCTAATACCTAATTATGTGTCTGCACCAGGTCGGATTGTCTTCCGTATTTGGAGGGTAGGGTGCGCACTGATGGATTTTACACGAAGAAACGTGTTGCTGAGGAAGTTGATTGAAATGAGAGGGTCAGGGAACAGTGGAACAAGAACAAGAACAAGAACAACGTTTTCATTGTCATATGAAACCCAGAGGTTTTGTGGGACACAACTGGTTAAAACATCGACGACACCATTATACTGGTGCATGTCATTGTCATTTAGTTGCTTTCGTCTTCATCACCAACATCGTCAATATATTTTTTTTTCACCAGTGAATATTACCAAAATCTCCATCAATAAGAACATAATATACTTCAGTTCTTTAGATCCAGTATGGAAATGTGGAAGAAGTAGAGACGGGGAAGGGAGGGGTATTGAATGCAGCGGTGCTATTTTTCTGGAACTTGCCGGATTTCCGGTTTGGGGGGTGCTGAAACGTGTGGCTTCCGGTTTTTTGGAGTGCACAAACTTGTGGATTCAAGTTCTGGTTTGTGAAGTGCAAATACTTGTGGCTTCTTGATTTTGGAAGCCAATTTGTGTGGTAGTGAGTCGATATAGAGCGGGGGAAAAGCGCCCCCCCCCCCCCCCCCCCCCCCCCCCCCCCATCTCGATATAGCAGGAAAAAGGCAAACACCCCCTCCACCTCCTCTTCAACAAAAGTTTGGATGGTTGTGAAAATTCCGGGCTGAAGGTTTTGTAGGAACTTTAAGTTGTTTTTATTTGTTTTCACAATCTTTCATTTCGGGGTTGTTGTTTTTCTAGAATTATAATTTCAGTTTGTTTTGGGACCTCCTCCCACTATTACCCTTGTGAAGAATGGGTGTGACGTTCCCCATGGCTGGTGAAACAGGGGACGTGTTGTAGACAGGCATTAAAGCATAGCCCAGATTGTCAGCGCCAGGCCTTGTACTCATGGGTGTGACGTTCCCCATGGCTGGTGAAGCAGGGGACGTGTTGTAGACAGGCATTAAAGCAAAGCCCAGATTGTCAGCGCCAGGCCTTGTAGTCATGGGTGTGACTTTGACTGGTGAAGCAGGGAACGTGTTGTAGACAGGCATTAAAGCAAAGCCCAGATTGTCAGCGCCAGGCCTTGTAGTCATGGGTGTGACTTTGACTGGTGAAGCAGGGAACGTGTTGTAGACAGGCATTAAAGCAAAGCCCAGATTGTCAGCGCCAGGCCTTGTAGTCATGGGTGTGACCTTGGCTGGTGAAGCAGGGAACGTGTTGTAGACAGGCATTAAAGCAAAGCCCAGATTGTCACCGCCAGGCCTTGTAGTCATGAGTGCGTATTAGACATTCAAAACGGAGATTAGTGTGTAAACTAGGCTAAGCAGCCAATCGGTATGGGATGGTGATGAGATTAGCGTCCAATCGGTCAGAGACCCTTAAAAATATGTATGGTTTGGGAGTTTAGTCTAATTCACATACTATTCCCCGTATTGACGGTCTAATTCGTACTGATGGCTACAGGGCCAGTTCTGACCAGCCCGTAATCCCGCTCCTTGTTGACTCGACCTCCCCAACGTCTCCAGTCAATGGTTACGGTCTTCAGAGCGAAAGAGTCAAAGTCCTCCACGTTCCTTAAGTGCAGGAATCAAAGCTGTGTTTCCTTCTGTGATTGCAGGAATCCAATCTGTCGACCTTTTTGACTTTTCTCGCTAACCGAATTCCTAGACTTGTTCGTCTCTTTGAACGTGCGCGAGTTTCGAGTACCTACCTTTGGGCGTTGTATTGATTTTCGTTATTCTATAGGGCTAGCCACACGTCCACTACGATGCGATTCGATTCGATCACGTGGTCTCGATGCGCCAATCGCATTTGTTCGTAGAGACCACGTGATCGAATCGTATCGTACAGTCGCGCGATGTTAGTGGACGTGTGGCTTGCCCTTAAGGGTCTTATTTATGGTACGAGCGTTCTTTACGCTCTTCACTAACTCGGCATCACTTTCGGTTTCTTTCTGCATTTGAACGGTTTAAACGTCATTATTATTATATTTTTTATGTTTTCAGGTTTTGTACGTTGTTAAGATTCATGGATTTGTGTTTTGCTATACGTGGTCGAACTTTACGCGGTGACAGTCCTGAGATAACCATAGCTGTTGACGGGACTGTCATAGACTAACTAACTAACTAAACGTTGTTATTGTTAGCTTTAAGTCTATGAAGTTTATACGTTTTAATTTGTTTTGTGTTTGCGTCCTCCCGATCAGCCTTTTGTGCATTCGGTGTATTCATTATGTGTTTGTCTTAGTTTCTCTCATTGTAGGCATTTTCAACGTTGTATATTATAACATCATTAGCTTAACTATAACAACTTTACATGTTACAATGTGTCCTTTTTATGTTACTGTTTAGCGTTTGGTCCGCGTGGCGTGGCCATTTTGTTCTTGTCCAACGCCTCTTCTGTTTTATCTGATGTTTCTTTTTTCTCACGCGTCTTCTGTCTGTCAAGACACTGTTTTGATATGTATCTGTACTTTCTCTGTCAATGGTCTTCTGCCTGTTGTTGAGTGTCTGGAGAAGACACTGTTTTGATCTGTATCTGTACTTTCTCTGTCAATGGTCTTCTGCCTGTTGTTGAGTGTCTGGAGAAGACACTGTTTTGGTCTGTATCTGTACTTTCTCTGTCAATGGTCTTCTGCCTGTCAAGTGATGTTGTTGAGTGTCTGGAGAAGACACTGTTTTGGTCTGTATCTGTACTTTCTCTGTCAATGGTCTTCTGCCTGTCAAGTGATGTTGTTGAGTGTCTGGAGAAGACACTGTTTTGGTCTGTATCTGTACTTTCTCTGTCAATGGTCTTCTGCCTGTCAAGTGATGTTGTTGAGTGTCTGGAGAAGACACTGTTTTGATCTGTATCTATACTTTCTCTGTCAATGGTCTTCTGGCTGTCAAGTGATGTTGTTGAGTGTCTGGAGAAGACACTGTTTTGGTCTGTATCTGTACTTTCTCTGTCAATGGTCTTCTGCCTGTCAAGTGATGTTGTTGAGTGTCTGGAGAAGACACTGTTTTGATCTGTATCTGTACTTTCTCTGTGAAACCTGTTGAGTGTTTATCTCTTTATTGCTTGACTAAACTCTGGACCACTTTGATTGTTATCCAATGTTTGTTGTGTCGTGGGATGTTGCTCTTTTGTAGTTCAACTACTAACCCCTAACCCCCCCCCCCCCCCCCCCCCCCCCCCCCCCCTTCATGTTTAGGACTCTTATAGTCTGGTTCTTTCAGGTTCATGACAATAAACCCTAGCTGATCCTTCATGAGAATAACCCTAGGCTGATCCTAATCCTCTCCTTTTCCCGAGAACGGTTCTCTCTCTCGACTTCTCTCTCTCTCTCTCTCTCTCTCTCTCTCTCTCTCTCTCTCTCTCTCTCTCTCTCTCTCTCTCTCTCTCTCTCTCTCTCTCTCAAAACTGCCCGGAAAATATTGTGAAGGCCATGAATGGACTTAGGTCTACGCAGTACCGGACAGCATAACACCACTGAATGAAAAGGTCGTCAACGACCCGGTGGTAGTAGTAATTTTGGTGTTTTACGTCCTCTCGATCCGGGAAGGCACATATGGGACATGTGTATTAGTAGGGTATGGGTAAATAAAAATAAAACATCACAGGACAAACGTAGACAAAAACGTGGACGAACGTATAGTGGCGGAGGGGAATTCTCTTAACTAGCAAGTTTAAAATAATCATTTGAAATGATTGTGAACCGAAGTTCGGGTTTAAAATAATTTTGGAACCGAAGTTCGTGTTAAAGGAACTCTAAAATAGTAAAGTGTTATATAAAATTCGAAAATCTTGTCTGGGTCGACCGAAACCACCAATAAAGTTTAAAATTCAGGGCTACGGGTTTAAAAACTCCAAAAGCTTTATTTTATTATTGTGGTGGACAATGATGTCCACTTAAATACCCTCCCCCCCCTCCCCCATTCAACCTCTTCTTGTCCCTCTTTTCTTCTCCGCCTGTCTGTGATTGAAAGAAGGACAATAGCATGGATTCTTGGGGAGGTGGGGGAGGTGGGGGGCATTTGTTAAGGGCATTGGTTGGAGGCCAGTGGTTTTAGAGAGTGAAGAGATGGGAGATGGGGTGAGACATTAACAGGACGACAGAAAAAAGAACCCAGATCCTCTGGAGTGTTTCTTTGTGCAAAGTAGAGTCCGGCGGGTGGACAAAACGCTTGTTAGAGAGAAATAATACTGAGAGAGAGAGAGAACGAACGAACGAACGAACGAAATGTTATTTATTCAGGGTAATGAGATAAGCTAATTAATTACAGCTTTTTTTCACTCAGCCCTGAGGCAAACAACAAGAAAGCAACAAACAAATAAATTTAAGAACAAGAAGGGGGGGGGGGGGGGGGGGGGGGGGGGGGGGGGAGGGGGGGGGGGGGGGGGGGGGGGGGGGGGGGGGGGGGGGGGGGGGGGGGGGGGCAGGGGGGGACAAGACACGGATGGGGGGGGGGGGGGGGGGGGGGGGGGGGGTGGGGGGGGGGGGGGTCAAGAGAGAGAGGACATATTTACATATATATAGGGGGGGGGGAGATGAGGAGATGTATGGGGGGGATCATAGGGGGGACGAAGAGCATAGGGGCCTACCAAGAAAAGCAACAATCATAAAAATAAAAATAAAAATATCAAAGCAAATCACAAGACATTATTTACATATTATATACATAACCTCCAGAGAGAGAAGAGAGAGAGAGAGAGCGAGAGAGAGAGAGAGAGAGAGATATGAACACTGAACACTAACAACTTTATTTAACAAGGATACAGATCTTAGGCGTGTGTTGTTCATGCCATCCCTGTTCTCAGTCATGTCCCACCTCCGCGCAGACACGAAGTCATGTCCCACCTCCGCGCAGACACGAAGTCATGTCCCACCTCCGCGCAGACACGAAGTCATGTCCCACCTCCGCGCAGACACGAAGAGCATTTCATGCCATCCCTCTTCTCAGTCATTTCCCACCTCCGCGCAGACACGAAGAGCATTTATCACTCCTCCTCCTCCAACAGGTTGAGACAGACAAACAGACAGAAGGGATCATAAGTAGGGATAAACAATCATTCTCTTCCCTCACTCCTCCTCCTCCAACAGGTTGAGACAGACACACAGACAGAAGGAATCATAAGTAGGGATAAACAATCATTCTCTTCCCTCACTCCTCCTCCTCCAACAGGTTGAGACAGACACACAGACAGAAGGAATCATAAGTAGGGATAAACAATCATTCTCTTCCCTCACTCCTCCTCCTCCAACAGGTTGAGACAGACACACAGACAGAAGGAATCATAAGTAGGGATAAACAATCATTCTCTTCCCTCACTCCTCCTCCTCCAACAGGTTGAGACAGACACACAGACAGAAGGAATCATAAGTAGGGATAAACAATCATTCTCTTCCCCTCACTCCTCCAACTACTTCCCCACCACAGATGGCACATAGACAGACAGACAGACAAACAGACTAAGACTTCCCACCACCCCGGCACTAGACCCCACCAGTATTGTAAGACTCCCCACTTCCCTGTCTGCCCCCTTCCTGTCCCCCCCCCCCTCCCCAATCCCCCATTAGGTCTGTCTTTCTGTACACAATGAAACATTCACTCGCAGCTTTTGTCGGCTTTGTGCCAAACACAACACCTCCATATCCCATTCTAACTGGACACCAGGGGAAGAAAGAACCACTGGGGGGTGGAGGGGGTGGGGGTCAGCAGAGGGGGGGGCGGGGGGGCGAAGGGGTGGGTGGGTTGTGGTTTAATCAATGAACTGGGTAAGTCAGCAGAGAAAGCTCGAAATCTTAACATACACACACGCGCGCGCACATACAGACTCTCTCTCTCTCTCTCTCTCTCTCTCTCTCTCTCTCTCTCTCTCTCTCTCTATCTCTCTCTCTCTCTCTCTCTCTCTCTCTCTCTCTCTCTCTCTCTCTCTCTCTCTCTCTCTCTCTCTCTCTCTTTCTCTCTCTCGTCTCTCTCTCTCTCTCTCTCTCTCTCTCTCTCTCTCTCCTTCTCTCTCTCCTTCCTCTCTCTCTATCCTCTCTCTCTCTCTCTCACTCTCTCTCTCTCTCTCTCTCTCTCTCTCTCTCTGTCTCTCTCTCTCTCTCTGTTTCTATGTGTGCGTGTGTGTGATAACACACTGTTGATGGGCTATATTTCTATCGTTTTTGTCGTTTTATTCAATAACTAAAGTTACAGCAACTTTTGCACCTCTGCTCTTGTCTTAATAGAAAGAGACACGAAGAGAATCCCTCACTCCTCCTCCTCCAACAGGTTGAGACAGACAAACAGACAGAAGGTATCATAAGTAGGGATAAACAATCATTCTCTCAATGATGGAATACTTTGGCCGAGAGGACGTAAAACATTAATATTCCCTCGTTTTAATTCAAAGGAACCCCCGTTTCCTCCTCTCCTGCATGATCATAATAATCTGCCACAACCTCACATACATGTTGTGCTTGAACGGAAAGCAAAGACACAATCTTCCCTTTGAAGCCAATGGGACACCATACATACTCCAGACACAATCTTCCCTTTGAAGCCAATGGGACACCATACATACTCCAGACACAATCTTCCCTTTGAAGCCAATGGGACACCATACATACTCCAGACACAATCTTCCCTTTGAAGCCAATGGGACACCATACATACTCCAGACACAATCTTCCCTTTGAAGCCAATGGGACACCATACATACTCCACCCATCTATTTCTGTCCTCTTGCGCGTCAGGGCAGGTGGTTCTAAGCTTTCTGGTGAAGGGGAACAAACCTGGACAAGAACGGACCACTGGTCAACCGTGGCTTCTGTGGGTGATGGTGGTGGAAGAAAAGCCCAGGTGGTTTTTCTTTCTTTCTTTCTTTCTCTGTCTCTCTCCTGTTCTGAGTGTTCACCTGTGCGTATCGGTCAACTGGTGAGTGGTGTAAAGCTCTTATAGTGGCATTGGGGAAACCATAGACAACGTGGGCTTGTCTTTTCTTTTCTTTGCCTTTTCTTTTGTTCTTGTTTTTGCTAGTAGTCTTTTGTTTGTGTCCTGTGCTCGTGTCGTGGTCGACTCTTTCCCTTAGTTCCGTTCTTGAGGCTTCAGTGATATGGCTTCCGTCAGTTCTGGTGTGTGTGTGTGAAGGTTTCCTGTGGTGGATTTGACTGAATGAGTCACTTTTTGTTTTACTCCCACTGAATTTGTTCGAGTTTGTTCTTGACCAAGGCGCTACAAACACCATTGCACATTATACTGAAAAGATCAGTCAGTGGTGTGTATGTAAAAGAGGTTTTCGTTCACTGAAGGATTTGTGAATGGGTCAGTTTTATATCACTGAATTTGTTCGAGTTTGTTCTTGACCATCGTCCTAACAACACAATTGCACATATGGAAAGATCAGTCAGTGGTGTGTATGAAAAAGGGGTTTTCTTTCACTTGATGATTTGTGAATGGGTCAGTTTTATATCACTGAATTTGTTCGGGTTTGTTATTGACCATCGTCCTACGAACACCATTGCATGGAAAGATCAGTCAGTTGTGTGTATGAAAAAGGGGTTTTCTTTCACTTGATGATTTGTGAATGGGTCAGTTTTATCTCACTGAATTTGTTCGGGTTTGTTATTGACCATCGTCCTACGAACACCATTGCATGGAAAGATCAGTCAGTGATTTTCTTTCACTGGGTGATTTGTGAATGGGTCAGTTTTATCTCACTGAATTTGTTCGGGTTTGTTATTGACTATCGTCCTACGAACACCATTGCATGGAAAGATCAGTCAGTGGGTTTCGTTCACTGGGTGATTTGTGAATGGGTGCGTTGTCCCACACCATCGTGATGCAAATACAACCTAGCAGAGATAGGGAAAGATCACAACGGTTTACAGTTGGTCTGGATGGTGATGAGATTAAACTTCGAATAGCCGGGCTAGACTGCAGAAAAGCCTCAGAGATCCCAGACAAAATCTACAGAGGAGAGAGACATTTTCTCCGAGATCCTACACAAGTATTGTGCAGTTTCGTTCATTTGGTTTTTGTCCCAGTTTGTGTTGAAGCGTGAATCGCGAAAGCTGCGCGAGAGGGCTTGACAACGGCATCTTCATATTACGTATCTTTGACATAACTTTCTCATCTCCTCTGTATGTTTGGAGATCCATTATGTCTAATATATATACTTCGTGTTGTGCTGGTGAAACTTTTTAAAAAATCGTTTGGTGGAGAGTTATGGAAAAAAAGTTGAGAAATGACACAGTAATCTTCTATCGTAAAATCTTCGTGTGTTATATGGACTTAGTGCTCTTCTTGCCCCTCCAATGACCGAGTCCTCTCCAGGCGAAATTCCGGCAGTCTTGTACTTTAGACACCTCCCTCATGTTTACGACCCTCAGTCTGAAAGTCTGCTTTCTTTCAGTTTGATGAAAGCTGATCCTAGCCCTATTTCTGTGGGGGGAAAGGCAGGAGAATGGGCCAATAAATCAGAAAGATAGCAGATGTCAGAAAGCAAAGGGAAAAGGCAGAGCCAAAAAAGAGTGACGAATTAGAAGTTACACAGAACTTCCGGAGGGTTATTTGTACGAAAGACCCCCCGATATCCCCATGGGGAGGAATGCATACCGTTATTGGAGAATCCTATTTTTGTATTGCTGGAGAAATCGATCCCACGGTTCTTATTGTAAACCCATAGTTTAATGAAGGGACCACATTGAAAAAACAACAACGATTGCTTCATTTTTAAAAAATCCAATTTAGCAGTAAATGTGGAATAGTGCTTGTTGCAGATTAATTAGGATGTGTAGGTAGTAACAGGTGGTCGTCACGTGTTGAGCATGTGATGTACACATAGTACATAGTAATACACTGTGATAGTAATGTGGGGGCTATCTTGTTCTTTACCCCCCCCCCCCCCCCCCCCCCCCTCCCTTTTCAGATATTCGCATTGACAACTTTCACTGAGAAGCAACTTTCCGCCATTTGGGGGAAAAGGGATCGTTTAAGATGAGCCAAGGGTTATTCAGACCTGTTTACCCATAAGATTTAACCATATTTTGTACACTTATTTGACATAAATATGGAACATGGGACAAAAATATGGTGAAATGGTGAAAAAAAAAAATCATTTAGAACTGTATATTGCCTGATTCAGGAAACGGGTGCGCTCTGTGTGTGTTGTAAATTCAAATGGATGATACTTTGACACAGTATTTCAACAAGTTATAAAAATGTATGCATGCTTACACTCCGTTGTGGAAACTCCTGTTGGAGTACTCCTATTTTGTGAAAAATACACTTATTTTGGATTTCGAATACAGTCATGAAGACCAATTTCAGGGTAAACAGGTCTGGTTATGAAGCTGATAGAACCAGATTTTGAGATTGAGGGTCGTAAACATGAGTGGAGAAATATGTGTGTGTAGGGGGTGTCTAAATAACAACTTTTCCAGGATAATTATGGGGATGTTCTTCTGATAACATTATGTAGACAGTTGCTGGCTTTGTTTTCACTGTTAGGCCGGGTTCACAGTAGACGCGTAAGTTCCGTACGGAAAACCCTAAATAAGTGGAAGAAAGAAGGATACAAGTTTACGCATATCGGGAAAATTCGGACACGTGCGCAAATCTTTTCCCTTCTTTGTTTCACTTATTTATGGATTGCGCACGGGTTTCCTTATGGAATATCCGCTTATGTGTGTACACGGCCTTAGAGTTCTGAAGCTGGTGTAACGCTAATAAAAAGGACCTTGGGTTTGAAGAACACACACACCTAGGTCTAGCCACTCGCATCGATTTATAGTTTATATAAGAACGCACATAAGCACATAATATGTGTGCGTGCGCATTTTCAAGGGCACGTATGCGTGTGCGTTTTGTTAATCTTTCTCTTCTGTGGTAATAATCGACAGATGTCTATAAACCCACCCGCTTCCTCGGGCCAATTAGGCCTACGCTTCTCCTGTTGCGGGTTTTCCAGGCTTAACACTATCAACCAAAAATAGACAACTGTCATAAATAAATCATATTGGTTGGTCCGGAAATTCCGGTCACGGAAACTCCACAACGGTAAATAAACAATGGTAGAACATTTTACAAAAATTGGTATTTGTTATATAGTGAAAAGTCGGGCTGCTCTTCACCGGAGAGCGCGTCGCCGCAAGTGCAGCGCCTACCCCCCCTTTTGGGGGGGGGTGGGGGGGGGGCACACTTGGAAAACCTAGCTATCAATTTGGCCATACCAGGCTGCGGGATTTATCCCTGCTCTTGCCGACTTTCAACTGCCGTGGGATTTTTACGTGCGTAAAGCGCACGGGTCAGACTAGCTTTAAGTCCCCATCCGAAGGACTTGACAGGCAAGCCAGGTTAGTTAGTCCTGCACTAAAAAAGAAAAAAGAAAAAAATATGACTGTACGAGAAGGAAACCGTCCAATAAGAAACAAAACTCTCAATGCGAAGGTGAAACATAAATAAGGAATGACCATAAAGTTACCACTAGGCCTACTGCTACTGCATACTGAGATAAAAGAAAATAGCAACATCAAAGCGACGTGTTTCCTCGCCTTTGGAAGTGTTGGTGTGTGTGTTATGATAAAAGACCCCCCCTCCCTGGCTGCTTTAGTTGTCGTTTCTGAACAAGTGTGCGTGTTGATAAGCGTGCTGAAAACACGAAGTTCATTATTGAATCTTTATGAATGGGTTTTTTTTAAATTTTGTTTGTCGGTATTGGATGGGTGTATTGGAAAAGAAGGAAAACGATGACAAATTATGAAGCGATTATGATGACAAAAGATGTGAGAAAAGAAAGAAAAGGAAAAACAAAATGAAACAGCAATGATGATGAAAAAGAAGGAAGGAACATTGTTGAGACGTTAGTTTAACCTTTGAGAGACGGAGACGAGACAAGGAAGAAGGGAAGAAAGAAGGAAGGAAAGAAGGAAGGAAGGACAATGAAGAAGGATCGACCATCCCCGAGGTGTTATCCGTATCCCAAAGGACTGAGGTGAGACACAGAGAGGGGGATGGAGGGAGGGGGAAGATTGGTATTTTAGCGAGAGAGAGGACGAGAGAGAGAGAGAAGAGATTGATTGGTGTATTTTGAGGAATTAACGAGAGAGAGAGAGTGAGAGAGGAGAGAGTAATAGGAAAAGAACCCAATTTCTTCTCGAATTGACAGGAGAGATAGAGGAAGAAACCGAAACCTATAGATATTTTCTGTCAGACATTGACTGGCGTGAGGGAGATAGAGATAGAAAGAGAGAGGGGGAGATCTTGTGTGTACGTTTTGTGCATTTCTCACGAATTGACAGGAGAGAGAGAGAGAGAGAGAGAGAGAGAGAGAGAGAGAGAGAGAGAGAGAGAGAGATATATTTGAAATTGAAAGAGAGAGAGAAGAGAGAGAGAGAGAGAGAGAGAGAGAGAGAGAGAGAGAGAGAGAGAGAGAGAGAGGGAGGGAGGGAGAGACAGAGACAGAGAGAGATGGATGACGTTGACTAGGAGACGGGAAGTACGTTGTTGTGTGTTTGTGGAGATAGGATGGGTCTGGGTACATCAAACAGATATTGTGTTGGTTTTAGGCAGCTGGGTCTCTTACCCCGTCTTTGATAGTAGGGGATTTTTTTGTGCCCTTCATTCTCTAGCTCTGTCCCTCTGCCCCCCCCTCTCTCTCTACTCTCTCTCTCTCTCTCTCTCTCTCTCTCTCTCTCTCTCTCTCTCTCTCTCTCTCCTCTCTCTGTCTCCCGCTCCCTCTCTCTCTCCCTCTCTCCTGTCAATTCGTGAGAAATGCAAAAAAACCGTACACACAAGATCTCCCCCTCTCTCTTTCTATCTCTATCTCCATCTCTCTCTCTCTCTCTCTCCCCATCTCTCTCTCTCGTCTGAACATGGTGTGCGCGCGTATGTGTATATGTGTGCGTGATCGCGCGCGTATGTATCTTCGTGCATATGTGTAAGTGTGCGCGCGTGCGTACGCTCGAGCGCGTTGGAATTGCAAATGGCTGACAAAGCAGGCTGCAAACTGTATATGTCGCCTTTATGACTGGGGCGGCATTATGATATTAGTATGATTATCAGCACTGGCTGCCAGCTGGCACAGTGCCGGGGTGTGGGGTGGTGGGGCGAGGAGGGGTGTTTCTGTGGATGTGCATGCATGTTTGTGTAACCCCATGTATGTGTGTGTGGGATCGGTGGGTGGGTCACTATGTGTGTGTGTGTGTGTGTGTGTGTGTGTGTGTCCGTCACTGTGTGCGTGTGTCGCTGTGTATGTACGTGTGTGTTTTGTGGTAATAGATTGTATGTATAAGATATGCCTACCTTTTCGCCCCTCGCTCTCTCTCCCTCTCTCTATCTCACTCACACACACACACACACCACACACACTCACACACACACACACACACACACACACACAAACACACACTCACACACACACACACACACACACACAACACACACACACACACACACTCAGCACACACACACACACACACACACACACACACACACACACACACACACACACACACACACACACAGCCGTTGACCTCGACCCCCCCCCCCCCCAACCTCTCAAAATCTTCTCCCTTACTCCTCCCCCCATCCAACCCCCTATTCCACAGCTGTCTGTCTTTCATGGTCCAGTTGGTATGTGACCAGAGGCAACGTCCCCAGGAGGTGTGTGGGGGGGGGGGGGGGGAGTAGAGGGGAGTTAACGTGACAGTGATGGAGCGTGACCGTCCAGTGAGCGTCACGACGCCCTGTGTCTACTGATGACATCGGGGGAAGGGTGATGAGGGGGGGGTGGGGGTAGAGAGCATGGCTGGGTGGGGGGCTCAAGGAGGGGGGGGGGGGGGGGGCGGGTAGCCCCCATAATCTACCAGACTAATGTCCATGTCTAGATAGATAGATATCCAGGATTATGTAATTATGTTCACGAATACATGCCTTGGGGTGTTTTGTTATTTCAAATTGACTTTATCATTTACCGATTGGATTGTAGAGGGGAGTTTTGGTTTGTCCCTTTGCTATCTTTGCTGGGTTGTCCCCTGTTTTCTTGTGTGTTTATGTCGACAGGCGAATCGCCGAAAGATCCATTCGTTTTGTTGCGTCTCATCATCATCATATAGTAAAAAGCCAACTGTCCGTCCGTGTGTGTGTGTGTGTGTGTGTCTGTGTGTCTGAAACACAAACCGGGCCTTATAACTCCGCCGTTTTTCGACCGAATCGCTTCAAATTTGCTGTGAGCCCTAACGGGGCGATGGCAACGGCAACGGAGGCGGCCGTATCTGAGGATGTGTGTTTACCTCTGCCATCTTCGCCATCGCCTTGTCATTGAAATGAAGTTGACTATTAAATTTGATTTCTCATTAATGGTTTACATCATGAGCTTCACAAACAGCTGGTAGATTGGTAGCATGAGAACAAACTAGAAACATGTTAAACCAAAATTAGGCAAAGCGACATCTCCTGACCTTTGACCTTGTATGTTGCAATTGTTGTTTTATTGAAATCAAACGAGTGCCGTTGAATTGAATGAACTGTCCATAATGATCATCATGTTCAACACGTAT
>CM065705.1:45489410-45491910 GCA_017654935.2 Phymorhynchus buccinoides | reverse complement strand
GGATACTCAGGGACACTCCCAGAGAGAGACAGAGACATGGGATACTCAGGGACACTCCCAGAGAGAGACAGAGACATGGGATACTCAGGGACACTCCCAGAGAGAGACAGAGACATGGGATACTCAGGGACACTCCCAGAGAGAGACAGAAACATGGGATACTCAGGGGCACTCCCAGAGAGAGACAGAGACATGGGATACTCAGGGACACTCCCAGAGAGAGACAGAAACATGGGATACTCAGGGACACTCCCAGAGAGAGACAGAAACATGGGATACTCAGGGACACTCCCAGAGAGAGACAGAAACATGGGATACTCAGGGACACTCCCAGAGAGAGACAGAAACATGGGATACTCAGGGACACTCCCAGAGAGAGACAGAGACATGGGATACTCAGGGACACTCCCAGAGAGAGACAGAGACATGGGATACTCAGGGACACTCCCAGAGAGAGACAGAGACATGGGATACTCAGGGACACTCCCAGAGAGAGACAGAAACATGGGATACTCAGGGACACTCCCAGAGAGAGACAGAAACATGGGATACTCAGGGACACTCCCAGAGAGAGACAGAGACATGGGATACTCAGGGACACTCCCAGAGAGAGACAGACACATGGGATACTCAGGGACACTCCCAGAGAGAGACAGAAACATGGGATACTCAGGGACACTCCCAGAGAGAGACAGAGACATGGGATACTCAGGGACACTCCCAGAGAGAGACAGAGACATGGGATACTCAGGGACACTCCCAGAGAGAGACAGAGACATGGGATACTCAGGGACACTCCCAGAGAGAGACAGACACATGGGATACTCAGGGACACTCCCAGAGAGAGACAGAGACATGGGATACTCAGGGACACTCCCAGAGAGAGACAGAAACATGGGATACTCAGGGACACTCCCAGAGAGAGACAGAAACATGGGATACTCAGGGACACTCCCAGAGAGAGACAGAGACATGGGATACTCAGGGACACTCCCAGAGAGAGACAGACACATGGGATACTCAGGGACACTCCCAGAGAGAGACAGAGACATGGGATACTCAGGGACACTCCCAGAGAGAGACAGAAACATGGGATACTCAGGGACACTCCCAGAGAGAGACAGAGAAGAGAAGACATGCATAATGACTCATGAGAGACAAAGATGAGAGCGAGCGCAACACACACCATGCAACACACTGAGCACACTGATAGAGAGAGAGAGAGAGACGGCGAGAGAGAGAGAGAGAGAGAGAGAGTTCACAGGGATGAGAGAGAGAGAGAGAGGTAGAGAGAGAGAGAGACAAGAGAGGAGAGACAAGATGTGAGGGTGGAGGAGACAGAGGGAGAGAGAGGACAGAGAGACAGAGAGACAGAGAGAGCACCTTAGTTATAACAAGTGCAGCACCGAGCGGCTGCAAAGTCCCCTCGCAGCATCGCCGAACTACTCCGAAATCGGAATGTGTGGGCTGTACATATACATAAAAACGCATCAAAACAGCACGTAACTACATAAAAACGCATCAAAACAGCACGTAACTGAATAGTTTTTTATATATAGCCTTGGGGTTCGGACCCGTGATTTGAGCGCGCGCGATCATGCGCACACGCGCGCACATAACAATTCATGACAACTGTGTTATAGACCATTCATCAAGAAATGTTGTAAAAAAAACTGCATTAAAATACATGCAAAACTTCGCGAGATATTAGCGATTATGTGTTTCGGGGTTTGAACCCCGTAACTGGCGCGACCTTGACCTTAATGTAAAACTAAATACATCAGTGGATAGCTTGCATCTTGGCAAACTAGTATACCAAATTTGATGATGATAGACTGAATAGTTTGTGAGAAAAACGGACGAATAGCAGGACGGACGGAGGCACGCCGGACGGACAACGGACGGACGGACGGACGGACCAGACCAAAAACAATAGCTTCCCGAACCTTGGGCTCGGGTACTAACGGCTCGGGGACTAATGAAGCATAAACTGGACCTGCTTTGTCTTGTCTTGTGGTGTCACTGTGCACCCAGCTCTACAAACTGGGGAGTATTGATCTGCGGGCATGTACAGTGGGGAACGAGAGGGGGAGGGAGGAGGGGAGTGGTGAAAGGAGGGGGCAGGAGTTCCCTTCCCCTGGGACGGGCTTCGTCTGTTGACCTTGGTAGTTTGCCAAGGTCACGTGAGGTCGCCTCTGCAGACTTGGGGTGGGGGTGAAGGGTGGATTTTTGTGACTTGCATTGGGGTACCTTTTTACTATGCCGCTGACTGGGGGATGTTTTATGTCCGTTATAGCCAAAGGGATGGGGTCGTGCCTTTGGGGACCTTCCCAACGTGCCCACCCTCGTCCTCACAATGCCCTTTGGCCGAGAGAGTGGGGATGTACCCTGGGCAAGGTATCTCCGCTATTAACAAATTATAGGCTCCGCCTGCCGGAACAGCGTCTGCCCAGCTTTTGTTATGTGGCTGTCATGATCGGAAACGACTGACTGTGCTGGC
>CM065705.1:45339410-45486910 GCA_017654935.2 Phymorhynchus buccinoides | reverse complement strand
TATGTATGCCATTTTTGTGTGACTGATGGAGATACAATATGTCACAACATTGCTCAACATAGCCGTGAAAAGGGTGGGCAACGATTGAACTGAACAACCAGTGTCATTCTCTAGTCAGGATCTCAACACGTATGGTATTCAACAATGGCCGCAGGACGCGAAATACTTGTTGTAAACCCTAAGCAACACATTTCGCTATTAAACTACTCATTGTGCAGTTGAAAATAATCATCTTGCAGTTGAAACTACTCATTTGCAGTTGCAAATACTCATTGTGCAGTTGAATCTACTCATTTTGCAGTTGAAACTACTCATTTTGCAGTTGAAACTACTCAGAGTTTAGGAGGTAGGCCGGTCTGAAATTGATGATGGCGATGACGATGATGATGATGACGCATTCGTCTGCCGATGATTTGGGCCCCGTTTCTGGAATAGCGGACACTATTGTCCCGTGTGGCGGGTACTACACGACCAATGTCCGAAGGAGGCTCAGGTTTGGGGGCCAGCGCTTTAAAAGGTGGGTCATACACAGTGACCAGAAAAATTATATACATCTGTATTGTTACTAATTCAGGACTTTCCTGGTGTTGCACTGCCTCCGGGCATTGCCTCCAGTATTGTTCCCACCATCTTTGTATCTACAAATGTCCCATATGTGTCTGTTCCTGACCGGAGGACGTTAAACAGATTTTCACCACGTAACCATACAATAACTAAAGTAACAGCAATGTCCCATATGGCCTTTGGCCGAGAGGACCTCAAACATTGATATTCGCACTGACCAGAAGGGGGTTAATTCAGCTTGGTTTTGTGCTGTCCTAACCATCTTGATTCTTAAGCAAAACTCCGGGACTTCCTGGTATTGCAGTACCTCCAGGATGGTCCCACTACCTTTTATAGTTATTAGTGTCGCATGTGTGCCTGTTCCAGGCCGGAGGACGTTAAACGAACTTTCACCACTGAGCAGTGATCTGTGGCTTGGTGTCTGATACACCCCCTTTTCACCACTGAGCAATGATCTCTGGCTTGGTGTCTGATACACCCCCTTTTCACCAGTGAGCAGTGATCTGTGGCTTGGTGTCTGATACACCCCCTTTTCACCAGTGAGCAGTGATCTCTGGCTTGGTGTCTGATACACCCCCTTTTCACCACTGAGCAATGATCTCTGGCTTGGTGTCTGATACACCCCCTTTTCACCACTGAGCAGTGATCTGTGGCTTGGTGTCTGATACACCCCCTTTTCACCACTGAGCAGTGATCTCTGGCTTGGTGTCTGATACATCCTCTTTTCACCAGTGAGCAGTGATCTGTGGCTTGGTGTCTGATACATCCCCTTTTCACCAGTGAGCAGTGATCTCTGGCTTGGTGTCTGATACACCCCCTTTTCACCACTGAGCAGTGATCTCTGGCTTGGTGTCTGATACACCCCCTTTTCACCAGTGAGCAGTGATCTGTGGCTTGGTGTCTGATACACCCTCTTTTCACCAGTGAGCAGTGATCTCTGGCTTGGTGTCTGATACACCCCCTTTTCACCACTGAGCAGTGATCTGTGGCTTGGTGTCTGATACACCCTCTTTTCACCAGTGAGCAGTGATCTCTGGCTTGGTGTCTGATACATCCCCTTTTCACCAGTGAGCAGTGATCTCTGGCTTGGTGTCTGATGCAACCCCTTTTCACCAGTGAGCAGTGATCTCTGGCTTGGTGTCTGATACACCCCCTTTTCACCACTGAGCAGTGATCTCTGGCTTGGTGTCTGATACATCCTCTTTTCACCAGTGAGCAGTGATCTCTGGCTTGGTGTCTGATACACCCCCTTTTCACCAGTGAGCAGTGATCTCTGGCTTGGTGTCTGATGCAACCCCTTTTCACCAGTGAGCAGTGATCTGTGGCTTGGTGTCTGATACACCCTCTTTTCACCAGTGAGCAGTGATCTCTGGCTTGGTGTCTGATACACCCCCTTTTCACCAGTGAGCAGTGATCTGTGGCTTGGTGTCTGATACACCCCCTTTTCACCAGTGAGCAGTGATCTCTGGCTTGGTGTCTGATACACCCCCTTTTCACCAGTGAGCAGTGATCTCTGGCTTGGTGTCTGATACACCCCCTTTTCACCAGTGAGCAGTGATCTCTGGCTTGGTGTCTGATACACCCCCTTTTCACCAGTGAGCAGTGATCTCTGGCTTGGTGTCTGATACACCCCCTTTTCACCAGTGAGCAGTGATCTCTGGCTTGGTGTCTGATACATCCCCTTTTCACCAGTGAGCAGTGATCTCTGGCTTGGTGTCTGATACACCCCCTTTTCACCAGTGAGCAGTGATCTCTGGCTTGGTGTCTGATACACCCCCTTTTCACCAGTGAGCAGTGATCTCTGGCTTGGTGTCTGATACAACCCCTTTTCACCAGTGAGCAGTGATCTCTGGCTTGGTGTCTGATACACCCCCTTTTCACCAGTGAGCAGTGATCTCTGGCTTGGTGTCTGATACACCCCCTTTTCACCACTGAGCAGTGATCTCTGGCTTGGTGTCTGATACACCCCCTTTTCACCAGTGAGCAGTGATCTCTGGCTTGGTGTCTGATACACCCCCTTTTCACCAGTGAGCAGTGATCTCTGGCTTGGTGTCTGATACACCCCCTTTTCACCAGTGAGCAGTGATCTCTGGCTTGGTGTCTGATACACCCCCTTTTCACCAGTGAGCAGTGATCTCTGGCTTGGTGTCTGATACATCCTCTTTTCACCAGTGAGCAGTGATCTCTGGCTTGGTGTCTGATACACCCCCTTTTCACCAGTGAGCAGTGATCTCTGGCTTGGTGTCTGATGCATCCTCTTTTCACCAGTGAGCAGTGATCTCTGGCTTGGTGTCTGATACATCCCCTTTTCACCAGTGAGCAGTGATCTCTGGCTTGGTGTCTGATGCATCCTCTTTTCACCAGTGAGCAGTGATCTCTGGCTTGGTGTCTGATGCATCCTGATACATCCTCTTTTCACCAGTGAGCAGTGATCTCTGGCTTGGTGTCTGATACACCCTCTTTTCACCAGTGAGCAGTGATCTCTGGCTTGGTGTCTGATACATCCCCTTTTCACCAGTGAGCAGTGATCTCTGGCTTGGTGTCTGATACATCCCCTTTTCACCAGTGAGCAGTGATCTGTGGCTTGGTGTCTGATACATCCTCTTTTCACCAGTGAGCAGTGATCTCTGGCTTGGTGTCTGATACATCCTCTTTTCACCAGTGAGCAGTGATCTCTGGCTTGGTGTCTGATACACCCCCTTTTCACCAGTGAGCAGTGATCTCTGGCTTGGTGTCTGATACACCCCCTTTTCACCACTGAGCAGTGATCTCTGGCTTGGTGTCTGATGCATCCTCTTTTCACCAGTGAGCAGTGATCTCTGGCTTGGTGTCTGATGCATCCCCTTTTCACCAGTGAGCAGTGATCTGTGGCTTGGTGTCTGATACACCCTCTTTTCACCAGTGAGCAGTGATCTCTGGCTTGGTGTCTGATACACCCTCTTTTCACCAGTGAGCAGTGATCTCTGGCTTGGTGTCTGATACACCCTCTTTTCACCACTGAGCAGTGATCTCTGGCTTGGTGTCTGATACATCCTCTTTTCACCAGTGAGCAGTGATCTCTGGCTTGGTGTCTGATACACCCTCTTTTCACCAGTGAGCAGTGATCTCTGGCTTGGTGTCTGATACACCCTCTTTTCACCAGTGAGCAGTGATCTCTGGCTTGGTGTCTGATGCATCCTCTTTTCACCAGTGAGCAGTGATCTCTGGCTTGGTGTCTGATACACCCTCTTTTCACCAGTGAGCAGTGATCTCTGGCTTGGTGTCTGATACACCCCCTTTTCACCACTGAGCAGTGATCTCTGGCTTGGTGTCTGATACACCCTCTTTTCACCAGTGAGCAGTGATCTCTGGCTTGGTGTCTGATACATCCTCTTTTCGGGGTCATCGTTGTCAAATTGATGTCTGGTCGACGGCGAAGAGTCGTCACGGTGTTGCACTACCTCCAGGATCGACCCACCTACTTCATTGAAGACCACCGCACCAGCAGAACGTGTCCGTGTAAGGGCGGATCCATGGGTGCAACTTTTCCTGGTATACAAGGATTTCCTGGTTTTGAATTTTACCAGAAAAGGAAGTTCCTTTTTTTTGAATTTGTCAAACAAGATCTTTGTGTGTCTACTGTATTTTGCAAACACTTTAAAATAAGCATTTGTATAAATTGTGGAAAAAGCAAACTAAAATACCTTCCCGGCCTTTCAGGGTTTTTCATTTTGTGTAGCTGCACCCATGCAGTTGGCATGAGGACGTACAACTTTCTGCTAGGGTGGCCGGCAAACAGGTGCATTCGTCACCATCACCACCACCACCACCTCTCTAGAATGCTCGCATTTTGAAACTTTCATTGACGAGCAACGTGTTGTTATTTTTGGGAAAGGGATAGGGTTAGTACTGACAGCCTAGGATTATTTCCATGAAACTGAGAGAAGCAGACTTTGAGATTGAGGGTCGTAAACATGAAGGGGGGTGACGAATCTACATGTTTGCCGAGTGACCCACTTCATATTGCCTCAAACTATCTATCTATATATTATATTAAAAAAATTTAACAAAACATTATCCTTATTTTAGCCTTCTCTCCCATTTCTCCTACCCCTCCCCTATCATAGTTCTAAGAAATGTCCCTTCTGTGTGCCTGTCTGCAGCTGGGAGGCCGTGAAACAAATTCCAGTCGTGACCAATAGAAAGAAATCTAACCTAATGATTGTGGTCGTACGAAGGTTATAAAAAATGTGACGTGTTGGCCTATTTTGATATAAATTTGTCGATGTGTCGATAGAGAAATGAAATATAAACCTATACTATAAATATAAGTTATTCGTGCGAGCGTACTGTTATTATGTGGAACTTCAAAGTTGTATTTATCAGGCTGGTTTATCGTGACGTGTTTGTTGTTGCTTTTTATCTCTCCGTTTTGTAATCAGCTAAAAAACAGATCACTTCTCATGAAAAAGGTTGAAATCTCAGGAAATACTCTTGCAGATGATCCACAATTCACACACATTTGCGCGCGCGCGCGCACACACACACACACACACACACACACACACACACACACACACACACACACACACACACACACACACACACACACACAGCCACACTCCCACGCACACACGATTTAAAGTGGTGAAACTAATTGATCGGATCGCCCCGTGGTTAGATAAACCCAAGGTTATTATCACAGCCCCCCTGGCAGTACGCTCCCCCCACACTACACACACACAACACACACACACACACACACACACACACACACACGCGCGCGCACGCACACGCACGCCACACTCACACACACACACGCAACACACACACACACCACACGATTTAAAGTGGTGAAACTAATTGATCGGATCGCCTAATTCGTAACTTTCCAAAGATAAAGCCAATGCGTTGAATTTTGGCCAACATTTATTATGCACACACATTGCCTTCAATTTCGAGCAATCGTTTGGTCTGTACATTTGATCAAAGTGGGTACGTATCGAAATTTGATTTCCCAAAGTCATTGAAATCACAAGACAGGGCATTCTGATGCTCCCAAAAGTTCAGTAATGCGTGTATCCGCCATGGCTGTTCTGGCACTCGACGCAGCGAGTCCTCATGGAGTTGACCAGGGTGGTGAAGATCCTCTGTGGAAGCGCCTGCCACTCAGCCTGCAGCATCTGGTAGAGGTGCTGGGCATCCCTGGGAGGGGGGTGGTTGCTCCTCACTTTGCGATCCAGCTCATCCCAGAGGTTCTCAATCGGGTTGAGATCGGGACTGCATGCTGGCCACTCCATTCTGTTGACTCCAGACTGCTGCAGGAAGTCGTTGACCACCCTTGCCCTGTGGGGGCGAGCGTTGTCATCCTGGTAGACAGCCAGCGGTCCCATCTGCTGCAGTGTAGGCACAGCCAGCGGTCGAAGGATCTCATCCCGGTATCGGAGGCCAGTCAGGTTACCCTGTACATGATACAAGGGTGTTCTGTGGTGAAGGCTGAAGGCCCCCCAGACCATTACAGAACCTCCACCAAAGGCCACCTTTTCTTGGACAGTGGCGTCAATAAAGCGTTCCCCTGGGCGCCTCCAGACCCTCAGTCGGCCGTCGTTGTGGTTCAGGGTGAAGCGTGATTCATCACTGAACAGGACCTGGGACCATTGCTGACGTGTCCACCTCACGTGACGTCTGCAGAAGGCGCGGCGTGCTGCCCTATGGGCTGGAGTTAAGCGTGGCCGTACAGCTGGGCGACGAGAACGGAGGTTAAACCCATGAAGGCGGTTCCGTATGGTCTGCTGGCTGATGTTGATGTTAGTAGCCACCCTCAGCTGCCTTCGAATGATGCTGGAAGAGGCTGTTCTTGTCTGCAGGGCTTGTCGTTCAATGAGACGATCTTCACGTGGAGTTGTCTTCTTCGGTCGACCAGATCTGCGTCTTTCATGGACCCTCCCAGTGGCTGTGAAGCGTTGAATCAGTCTGACAATGACCGAGATGGACACCTGAAGTCGCCTGGCCACTTCTCGCTTGGGAACACCATCTTGGAACCATGCAACAGCTCGTCCCCTATCCAACTCGCTCAATTTTCGTCGTGGAGGCATTGTCAAATCAGGCCTAATACTGGTGGTATGTCTTCTTATAAAGCCAAGCAAGAGACAGCATCTCACACATAAACAGCAGTGCTTGCACGTGCATAATGGTTTTTCCATCTGGCTTGTGCAATGTGTTCATGCAGAACGATCCAAAACAAGGTCCTTTTTCGCAAGTTTCCGCTTTTTCTTTTGCTGCCAAGCTCAGTAATAGAGAATCACGTGCAATGTTTCCACTAACACAACATCGCCCACTTACAGCTGAACAAGAATTCATAACAATTTGGCTTGACTGAGAAATAAATAACAGGAGCGAACGGAGTTTATTGCGCACCTGTTTTCTCATAGTGATCCTTAACTTTTTGTGTATGGTGTGTATAATAAAATTAATTGTGTGTGTGTTCGTCGCCCTGTAACACAAATGATCCTTCAAATTTTGTATGGTGGTGTGTCGTGGTACACAGATGATCCCAGATGAACATTCAGTGCAAATCTCCGCAAAGGAAAACTCACCTTTCCGTAAGCTCGTATGTGCTGTAATAGTAAAGGGTAGTAACTAGGGACTGACGGGCATGGACTGGCTTGTTTACCTTGGATTGGATGAATGAGGGAGGGAGAGAGAGAGAGAGAGAGAGAGAGAGAGAGAGAGAGAGAGAGTGTGTGTGTGTGTGTCAAGTCAAGTCAAGTCAAAATTTTATTTCCAGATGGGAACATTGTATAAGCAAAAACATGCTTTTTTCAACAGTGTGTGTGTGTGTGTGTGTGTGTGTGTGTGTGTGTGTGTGTGTGTGTGTGTGAAGCGTGGTGAGCGGGTGTGCTAGTTCGTACTGTACAAGCTCTGACCCTGTAGTCACGGGTTCGCCTTAGGCAATCAACACGGGTAGCAGTATGTCAACTAGGCTAAAACAGACACTCGTTTGGGGAGTTTAGTCTAATTCACATTCTACTACCTGTGTTGACTGACCAAGACGCACTCACGACTGCAGGTCCTGGGTTATTGACCCTTGGAGGTCAGATCTAATCAGGGCACGTGACACACGTCAAAGGTCAGTAGTGACAAAGCGACAGGGGTGGGTTGTGTTTCAATGTCCACACCGAACACACAGTGCCCACCGCCCACCACTTTGAAAGCAGCGGGGGTGGGGTGGGGGGGGGGGGGGGGGGGAATGAAGGGTGGGTGGGTGGAGGTAGGATCCTGAAAGAAACAGACGCCATTTAGCCCATTCCCGTTTGACCCTTTCTTTGATCTTAACCGCCAGTCGCTAACTCCCGTGTTGATGAGTTGTTACTTGGAAGGTTGATAGAGAAGAGTAGAGGTGTGTGTGGTGTGTGTGGGGGGGGGGGGGGGGGGGGGGGGTCCTGGACTGTATCTAGCTGGCTGGAATACTAGGTGTTGTGGAACTGATATGATGCACATTCCTCAAATACCCGCGCACGACGTGCATACACACATGCGCCCTATCTGTCTGTCTATTTCTCCCTCTTTCTCTTCCTCACTCTCTCTCCCTCTCTCTCTCTCTCTCTCTCTCTCCCCCTCTCTCTCTCTCTCTCTCTCTCTCTCTCTCTCCTCTCTCTCTCTCTCTCTCTCTCTTCCTCACTCTCTCTCCCTCTCTCTCCTCTCCCGCCCTCTCCCCCTCCCTCCCTCTCTCTCTCTCTCTCTCTGTCTCTCTGTCTCTCTCTCTCTCCTCTCCCTCTCCCCCTCCCTCCCTCCTCCCTCCCTGGCCTCCCTCTCTCTCTCTCCCTCTATCTCTCTCCCCTCTCTCCCCCTCTCTCTCTCTCTCTCTCTCACACACCACACACTCTCTCTCTCTCTCTCTCTCTCTCTCTCTCTCTCTCTCTCTCTCTCTCTCTCTCTCTCTCTCTCGACTGGAAGACTAGGCCCAGTCTGAATTCTTATCATTGTAAATTAAACTGTCTGAAGTCTCTCTCTGTCTCTGTCTGTCTGTGTCTCTCTCTCTCTCTCTCTCTCTCTCCCCTCTCTCTCTCTCTCTCTATCTCTCTCTCTCTCTCGCTCCCCCTCCCTCCCTCCCCAGGACATCTGGCGTAGTTCCAGAATGACCATTATAACTGTGTGTGTGTATGCACCTCCAGAGCTCTTGTGCTGACTCAATGGACAAAGGGTTTCTGATTCACGCTATTATGCAGTCGCCATCTCCTACCTACTCTGGATGTATGCCTTTGGCTGGCTGCTAATGCCTATGAAATAAGATCTGTTTTCACTGTATTGTGTGTGTGTGCGCACGTGTGTGTCTGTGTGTGTATGTGTGTGTGTGTGTGTGTGTGAGAGAGAGAGAGAGAGAGAGAGAGAGAGAGAGAGAGAGAGAGAGAGAGAGATTGTTGGGGGAGGGGGGGGATAGTTGCAAGAGTAAAAATCGTGTGTGTATATATGTGTGTGTGTGTGTGTGTGTGAGAGAGAGTGTGTGTGTGCGTGCGTGCGTGCGTGTGTGTGCGTGCGTGTGTGTGTGTGTGTGTGTGAGGAGAGAGTGAGAGAGAGAGAGAGAGAGAGAGAGAGAGAGAGAGAGAGAGTATGTGTGTACGCGCACGCGCGCGCGCGTGTGTGTGTGTGTTTGAATGTACACGCGTGCGTTTCTTACTTATGCATCATATGCATCATAGTGATGTCAGAGCATTCTAACTGAAACTTGTGATATAAAAATGATAGTATTTGTACACATTTACTTAGAGTTGTTGTCGTGGCTGTACTTGAGCACTTATAGCCCACCTACACCGCGCTATGTGGTGTGCACACCAGGCAAACGAATTGTCACAGGATTGGAACATTTCACAATTTATGACATTTTCAAGTGAATGTTTAATGGATTTTTTTAATATTTGTTATATTCTAGTCACAGAGAGTTATCTCTGTAGTTATCTCTGTGAAATTCGGGCTGCTCCCACCTGGAGAGCGCGTCGCCGCAAGAGCAGCGCCGCCCATTATTTTCTTTCTGGACATGTTTGGAAGTGATTGTCAGTGTTATTCCTCTGCAGTCTTTGATGACCCTTTTAGGCTTTTACAGCGGTTTGGATTGGACTTTTAACACTGTTCTTATGCCAAGCACAGTTAGAGCTACCACAGACTATTATAATATAGTTAGGTTAAAAGGCGAAAGATTTTCTCGTTTCTTGAAGAGAAACCAGAGTCTAATCCGTTTAACGTCCTCCGGTCTGAAACAGACACATTATGAGACATTAGTAGATATAAACATGGTGGGAACGATCCTGGAGGCATTGCCCGGAGGCAGTGCAACTCCAGGAAAGTCCCGAATTTTTAACGATACAGATGTATTGAAACATATAGTTACATTCTCTCTGGAGCTATATAGCCAGCCATGTGAAGTTGACGTCAGAGAAGTTCTCCGTGTCAACTCGTTTTTCGTTAAAAACAACAACCGTGTGTGTGTGTGTGTATATGGGGGTGGGGGGTGGGGTGGAAAAGGAGGGAGGGGCGGGAAAGGATCCTAGGGGTGATTTTTCACCTGGATGAATCTGTAAGCCCCTGGGTGACCCCCTGCAACCTTTTATATGGGTGTACAGTCACACAGAGTTACACGCACACACACTGTCACACACACAGTCTCTCGTCTCTCTCTCTCTCACACACACACACACACACACACACACACACACACACACACACACACACACACACACACACACACACACACACACACAGAAACAAACAGTCACACACACTCACACACACACACTTACACACACGCTGTTTCATACACACAGAGGCGCATACACACACACACACACACACACGCACGCGCTCGCCACATGCACACACACTTTCTTTCTATTTCTCTCTTTTCTCTCTCTCTCTCTTTCTATCGCTCCCTCTCTCTGTCACGCGCGCACACACGTGCGCACACACACTGTCACGCGCTGTCACACGCGCACACACACACGCACGCACACACACACGCACACGCACGCACACACACACACACACACGCACACACACACACGCGCACGCACACGCACACGCACACACACACACACACACGCACACACGCACACACACACACACTTCGCTTTTGACGACTTGTCACCTCCCCGAGCATAAAGCAGTATGTAGGTATGGTGACACTTTAGCAACAAAAGGAGAGAATAGTTGCTTTCTTTTGCCATTGCTGGAAAACATGTTATTGATTATTCTCAGCAGGGCAGTCTATACATTTAGTAATGATCAAAGACATATACATTTGTTGCTATTACAGTTTATTATGATTACAATTATTTTGTTGTCCGTTGAATAGTGATTACCACCACAATTATTAGTGTTGTTGTGGGTTGTTTTTTTTATAACTAAAATAACTAATGGTGTGTGTGTGTGCGTGTGCGTGCGTGCGTGTGCGCGCGCGCGCGTGTGCGTGTTACAAGAACAATTCACATTCTCATGTTATTACTTAAAGGGTATACTCTCAATGTTGTAATCAGGCGTTAAAGAAAAGAAATAGAGGTTTTTATCCTATTTTGACACCAACATTTTCCCACTCTTGATGGCATATTAGGCCAATAATTATTTTGTTGACAGTGACGGAGCTGAAAAACTCAACCATTATAGACTTTACGAGTGTGTTCTTTTTTCATTTCTTAAAGACCCACCAGATCACGTATCAAAATCACGGGTTTCACATTATAGATTTGTTTTGACCAGGTTTACCTCCCATACAAATATCCCCAAATTGAAAACGAAACATCATTTTAAAGAGCAGCCTCAACTTGAAGTTGGGGACATTTTATTGGGTCACAGCTACCCAGAAAAAAACAAGGGACTTAATCGTGGTGCGTCAGTGTGTTGAACCTCTTTTATGGCACCTTGATTTTAAGATTCTTCTCTCTTGGCTTTCTAGCTGACCTCATGATACACTGTGTGTGGGGGTGGACATTCATATATATAATTATGTTAAGTCTTAAGGTCTCTGTACACGTTAACATTATTCACAAACTATCTCTATTTCCCCATGGCAACACAGTGTTAGGCCACTCATAATATGACTTACAACTCACTGTTCCCATTGGAAAATAGTGATATTTTATGAAATAATGTTAACGTGTACACCTACCTTAAATTAACGCATTAACAGTTCAGCGTTATTTTCATTTGCATACGATGCAACCATACTATATAAAAAAAACACCTGTGATTTTGACAAGTGTTGTGGTGTGTACACATTCGGATTGAATTGTATTTGTCCTTAAAAACAGCAACAAGTTTGACAGGACTCAACATCCGTACAGTGAATAGTATCTATGAATGAAGTGGCACGCCTTAGATGCAAAGATGATCAATATGGGTTTAATAAGATATCGCTGTTACAGCTTAAGCCCTCTGTCTCAGAGCACAGTGTGAATACCGCAAGAGCTGCCTAACTCCTTCCTTGTCCTCGCTGAGGCTTTGTCAGCTCCGCCTACCCACCCACATGCCTTCCGAAATTCCAAACTTTAACAGGACATTCTGCCACTGGGTCACTGTAGCCTGCTATAGGCCTGTAGCCTTTATTTAGGAACGCGACAGCAATTAAGTGCTAAAGCCCCCCCCCCCTCCCCCCCCTTTTTATATAATAACAACACTACCAAAGCTTTTGAAGCGAGTGCGTAAGCAAACGTGACCTAGCCCTGGGGGAACGTGACCAGAACAATTGGTCCTGGTCCCTTTGTACAAAATTCAATTTGCGTTGGTCGCTTTAGATCAGTAGTACCTGGAGCTAAACTGGAGCCAAAAGGTTAAGCAACCACAAACATTGATGTGGGCGTTACCCGTAACGTGATTTGCATGTAAACAAAATTAAATTTTGTTTAATTGCGGCGGGTCGGTAAATAGATAGGCTAATTTTGTATTGATTTACCAAATATTCTGTGCCAATCACTCAGAGAAATATTTTGCATTGTTTTGCAAAAGGTTGCTTAACTTAACTTTGGTTGGTGATAAACAAAGTTCTATTCTCAGACTTCTTCAGTACAACACTGGGTAGGTACTAGGTCCGAATCTTGTGCCTGACGTGAATGAAATACATGTATCAGTCAAGCTTAATCGTAGAACCTTACTGACACAGTTCAGCATCAGTATTGCTTGGAAATACAGTCTGTATAGCTTGTCGATGATGGTAGGGAGTTCCTTATCATCTTCTCGGTCATACGTTTGATAAGACTCTTTCGTTGCTTTTTTCTGTGTGTAATACACTGATGGGTTAAGCAGCTACTTCTTGACATTTGAACCGGAGTTTGTGAAGGCTAGTATATAATGATTAAAATGGCATGTATCGTTTCCATTAGTCCAGCTGGATTGTGTGCCTTCAGCAAGAACTGAAAGCAGTACGATTGATGACTTTAATTATAACTGATTGGCACGAACTTGCCAGAAGCATATGGGAGCTGCGTGAATAGTGTTTTAACTGACAGTGAGCGAAAGCCTCCTTGCTTGTTTGGTGGGCTTGAGTGTGAACATGTTTTAACTACAATCAGAAATCACAGCTAAGAACCAAGTCTTTCTTGAAGGACATGATCTTCTTCTTCTTCTTCTTCTTTTTCTTCTTCTTCTTTTTCTTCTTCTTCTTCTTCTTCTTCTTCTTCTTCTTCTTCTTCTTCTTCTTCTTCTATTGCTCAGACAGTTTCCTGGCATGTGAGCGCAGATGCACCATGCTGCTGTTATGCGCATAACCAACAAATGGGCCCAGCGTGTTCGTCTTCAGATGGATACAATCTTTGTACGAGTTTCTAGAACAAAGGCGATAAAATGGACCAGTAAGGCAGAAAGATAGTAGATGACAGTAAGCACAGGGAAAAGGCAGAGTCAAAGAGAGTGACAGATTATAGGAAGTTACTAGTACAGAACTTCCAGAAGGTGGGGGAACTATTAGCACTCATAGGCCCCCTTGGTATCCCGACAGGGTAGACTCGTCCAGCTCCCTATATGGAGGCACGAGGCATCCACCCACTCCCCCAGAAGGACATAATTTGTTAATGAACATAGCATGCTATCAGAGCCAGTGTGGTGTATGTGGCAGTGCTGTCAAATGGGACTCAATGCTATAGTGATGTGGAGTGTGGTGTGTGTTATAGTGGCAGTGCTGTCAAATGGGACTCAATGCTATAGTGATGTGGAGTGTGGTGTGTGTTATAGTGGCAGTGCTGTCAAATGGGACTCAATGCTATAGTGATGTGGAGTGTGGTGTCGTGTAATAATGTGGTATTCATTGACATACTGTACATCTATATATATGAGTTTGTTTCTGAGGTTCACAAATTGGACATTGGACACAACAAAAGTTTTATCAAAGCAAACTATATATATGTATCGACTTGATTAGTGGCATTGTGTGGTGGTACAGTGGTTAGTGCACTATGTGTGGCTGCAAGGGCTGGTTGGTTCATGTTCTGCCTGTGTGGATGATGCAGGCCTGGGAATCTTTCTTTTCATGTTGGTACGTCTGTTTACTGCAAAATGGGCTCTCTCTCTCTCTCTCTCTCTCTCTCTCTCTCTCTCTCTCTCTCTCTCTCTCTCTCTCTCTCTCTCTCTCTCTCTCTCTCTCTCTCTCTCTCTCTCTCTCTCTCTCTCTCTGTACTATTTGCTTATTCTATTACCCTCTATAAATAAAATTCATTCAAATTCAAATCTCTCTCTACGATTAAACTTTCCGACTTCTCTCTCTCTCTCTCTCTCTCTCTCTCTCTCTCTCTCTCTCTCTCTCTCTCTCTCTCTCTCTCTCTCTCTCTCTCTCTCTCTCTGTACTATTTGCTTATTGTATTATGCTCTATAAATAAAAATTCAAATTCAAATTTTCTCTCTCTCTCTCTCTCTCTCTCTCTCTCTCTCTCTCTCTCTCTCTCTCTCTCTCTCTCTCTCTCTCTCTCTCTCTCTCTCTCTCTCTCTCTCCTCTCTCTCGTGGCCTTATGATTAAACTTTCCGACCTCTCTCTCTCTCTCTCTCTTCTCTCTCTCTCTCTCTCTCTCTCTCTCTCTCTCTCTCTCTCTCTCTCTCTCTCTCTCTCTCTCTCTCTCTCTCTCTCCGTAGCTATTGACAGGACTCTAACTGATCTTGCTGTCTCTTGTGTGTTCCAGGTCTCTGATCAGCTCCCGGCTGCGCGCGGCCCGTTCCCACGAGTCCCTGCTGTCCAACCCGGCAGCCATGCAGGCGGTGGACGTGAGCGGGCGGTCAGAGGCCAAGGTGCGGGCCGTGCACCCCTCCATGGCCGCGGGCCGCCAGCACTGCCTCCAGATGACCACCTCGCAGGGAAACAAGTACCTGGCCTGTGGATCCACCCAGGAACAGGACCTGTGGCTTGACAGGTGCTGAGGCAGGGAGAGCGAGAGGGGGGGGGGGGGGGGGGAGGGAGGGGAGAGAGAGAGGGAGAGAGAGAGAGGGAGTGGAGAGAGAGACACTTGACACTTGAAAACTTTATTATGCAAGGATTGAGATTTTAGGCCAGGAGAGAGAGAGAGAGAGAGGGGGGGAGGGGAGAGAGAGAGGGAGGGAGAGAGGGAGAGAAGGTGAGGGATAGAGAGAAGTGAGAGAGGTGGGTGAAAAAACACTCAAATAGAGAGATAGAAACTAGAGAGAGACAGAGTGAGAGAGGGTGAAAAAACACTCAAGATAGAGAGACAGAAACTGAGAGACAGAGACTGAGAGAGAGAGAGACTGAGAGAGAGAGAGACATAGAGTGAGAGACAGAGACTGAGAGAGAGAGAGACATAGAGTGAGAGAGGGTAAAAGAGCTTAATAAATGCATAACAGTCATGATGCACGCACACACACATGCACACATGCTTACACGTACATGCACATGCACCCAATTGCCAGTGTGTGTGCGTGTGCGCATGTAACAGAACATGCATTTTAGCGTGTTATCATGCACATGTGTTTGCATGTGTGTGAGTGTGAAACTGGACGGTCATGAACAACAATATTAATCATAAATCACGCAACAATTAGAACCATGATCCAGCACTCACACATTTTACAATTCGTTGGATGATGAATTCAAGGCTTTGTAATGAACAGAAATATCATTTAGTGTCGCCGGAATGTCGCGTCGATGAAATGTGTCAATCAAATGTCGCGTCGACTAACTGTCGTTCGATGAACTGTCGAACTGTCCGTCGACGAACTGTCATATTCTTTTGTATTATACCCGTCTAATATATGCTCTGTGCATCAATGATAATTTTCTGTAATGTCATTTCAGCTTGCAGCAACAGACCTTATTTGTTAAACAGATGGTTGTCTATGTTCAATGTGTGTGATAAGACATACCAAAGAAACATTATATGCAGCTACGATCAGACAATCTCCTCTGATTTTTGTTTCAGCTTGCGGAGAACCAAGCGTCCTAACCAGGACCATGTGCGGCGCACAGACAGCTGTCTCAAACTGTGGATTGTGGAGGCAAAACACCTGGCACCCAAGAAACGGTAAACAATTGTGCACAGCTCTGAAATGATGAGAAATTGATTATGTTGTGCTTTACTATATGCAGGGCTCCCAATCCCAAGGGGTCCAGGAGACTCCTTCACTTACAGTATAGAGGGTCCTAGAGGCGGGATAGAGGGTCCCAGTGGTATTGCGGATGCTAAAAAGAATTTGTCTAGTGCATCCCTGGGACTCCCTGCACATTATTTTAGAGGGTCCTTTAGAATATTAGTGCTTCATAGACCCCCAAATGGGGGTCCCTGGGAGCTCTGATATGACTAATTATCTGTTTCTCAATTTGTCTCTAGGGTTAGGTAACCCTAGTTTTGAATCTGTGTGCTTCTATTTCTCTTTTCCATTTCTTTCTTTCATTCACTCCCTCCATTTTCTCTAGCTCTCTCCTTCTTGGTCACTCTTTCTTTCTCCCCCTCCTTCTTTTCTTATGCTATTCTGTGTATACCATATTTTACAGATACACCATACTACAAGGCACAGTCCCTATTTTGTTTTTACAGAAATTGTGATTTGTTTTCCCTGGGTTATAGTTTCCTACTACATTATCAGTCATGCTATAGGTGCAGGGGTCTCAGCCTGGGGGAAAAGGTATCGCCTTATAGTTATAGCTTCTTACTACATTATCAGTCATGTTATAGGTGCAGGGGTCTCAGTCTGGGGGAAAGGTATCGCCTTATAGTTATAGTTTCTTACTACATTATCAGTCATGCTATAGGTGCAGGGGTCTCAGTCTGGGGGAAAAGGTATCGCCTTATAGTTATAGTTTCCTACTACATTATCAGTCATGCTATAGGTGCAGGGGTCTCAGCCTGGGGGAAAAGGTATCGCCTTATAGTTATAGTTTCTTACTACATTATCAGTCATGTTATAGGTGCAGGGGTCTCAGCCTGGGGGAAAGGTATCGCCTTATAGTTATAGCTTCTTACTACATTATCAGTCATGTTATAGGTGCAGGGGTCTCAGCCTGGGGGAAAAGGTATCGCCTTATAGTTATAGCTTCTTACTACATTATCAGTCATGTTATAGGTGCAGGGGTCTCAGCCTGGGGGAAAGGTATCGCCTTATAGTTATAGCTTCTTACTACATTATCAGTCATGTTATAGGTGCAGGGGTCTCAGTCTGGGGGAAAAGGTATCGCCTTATAGTTATAGTTTCTTACTACATTATCAGTCATGTTATAGGTGCAGGGGTCTCAGTCTGGGGGAAAAGGTATCGCCTTATAGTTATAGTTTCTTACTACATTATCAGTCATGTTATAGGTGCAGGGGTCTCAGCCTGGGGAAAAGGTATCGCCTTATAGTTATAGCTTCTTACTACATTATCAGTCATGTTATAGGTGCAGGGGTCTCAGCCTGGGGGAAAAGGTATCGCCTTATAGTTATAGTTTCTTACTACATTATCAGTCATGCTATAGGTGCAGGGGTCTCAGCCTGGGGGAAAAGGTATCGCCTTATAGTTATAGTTTCTTACTACATTATCAGTCATGTTATAGGTGCAGGGGTCTCAGCCTGGGGGAAAGGTATCGCCTTATAGTTATAGTTTCTTACTAGATTATCAGTCATGCTATAGCTGCAGGGGTCTCAGTCTGGGGGGAAAGGTATCACCTTATAGTCTGTAAAACACTGCTCTCACATAAGTTTGTGTGAATTGTTGCGTGTCTTCACGAGAGTGACCCCCTCCCTTCCCCCCCCAAGGGGCTTTTGGAACACATACACCTTGAAACCTTGATTTTACAGTCATTTGCATACAGCTTTTGTTAACGAAGATGATTGCAGTGATGTTGATAATCACTTTGATAATAATGCAGACCTGTTTACTTCTACTCTGTTTGAGTAGTATTCTACTCGATTTGGATCTCTGCTACTCTTCAAAATGGAAAATAATGCTAGATTCTACTCATTTTCAGTGAACATTGTTTGATGGTTTAATGAATAAAACTACACATTTTGCACCAAAACTACTCATTTCAGCTATCCAGACTACTCAAGACTTGTGTAGGGGGTAAACGGGTCTGATAATGAGAATGACAATATCAGACATGGTGATGACGATGATGATGACGATGATGATGATGATGATGACGATGATGATGATGATGATGAAGATCTGTCTATCTCCAGGTATTTCTGTGAAATTCTGTTGGATCACACGCCATTCGCGCGCACCTCCTGCAAACCCATGGCAGAAATGCTGTTTTGGGGAGAGCACTTTGAGTTCAAGTGAGTATGTCCTTGTTTATGGTTGTTGTTGGTTGTTGTTTATTGTTATTGCTGTTGTTGTTGCCTGTCTGCCGTTTCATACCATGACTGCCGGATAGCAGAGGGGGCAGCTGCTATCCCGGCTGACTGGGCTAAAAACAATTTACAGTGGAGAAGCCTTTTTTTTTTTAAGGCGAGTAATTTTTTTTAACTTTTCACCCTTTCATGACGTACATTTTGGGAGACAGGGGGTTCCTCCTTTTTGTGGAGAAGCCTTGCCCAGGGTACATCCTCACTCCCTCGGCCAAAGGGATTTGAGGACAAGAGTTGGCGTTGGGGAAGGTCCCCAAAGTCCCATTGGCTGCAGCACTATGCCCCCCCCCCCCCTAGTTAGTTAGAGAGTCATAGTCTTCCATAAAAGACTAAGCTGTAGCATGATATCCTTCGTATACCGATATGCCAAGGGGTCTCAATAAGTTTTAAGATGTGGAAAACTGGCGATGTGCCAAGGGGTCCAATAAGTTTTAAGATGTGGAAAACTGGCGATGTGCAGCCTCCTTCTGGCTAACCCCCGATTCCCCACCCCCACCACATTCTTAGCCATCCCTTCAAACCAAATTATTTAGAGAGTCATTTAGTCTTCCAAAGTAGAGCCCTCAACGAAAGACTAAGCTGTACTTGACATGATCCTTTCCTTAATATAGCGCAACGCCATCGATATGCCAAGGGGTCTCAATAAGTTTTAAGATGTGGAAAACTGGCGATATGCCAAGGGGTCTCAATAAGTTTTAAGATGTGGAAAACTGGCGATATGCCAAGGGGTCTCAATAAGTTTTAAGATGTGGAAAACTGGCAATATACCAAGGGCTCTCAATAAGTTTTAAGATGTGGAAAACTGGCGATGTGCAGCCTCCTTCTGGCTAACCCAGCGATTCAAGGCATCCACCCTCAGCACACACATTCTTAGCCATCCCTTCAAACCAAATTATTATAGCACCATGTAGATGAGATTGATGGAGGTATGTCCAAAGTAGAGCCCTCAACGAAAGATCGAGCACATTGAATTGATAGTACTAGACTAAGTGCTTCCTTTCACTGGAAGTTAATGTAAAATAACAGAGAACAAGTCACAAGGGGCAATAAGGCAGTGGAGAGATCAACAAGGTTTTGAAAAGAAGAAAAAAGAGCGGTGTTATCTACAATAGAGGGGGTGGGGTGGAGAGATCAACAAGGTTTTGAAAAGAAGAAAAAAGAGCGGTGTTATCTACAATAGAGGGGGTGGGGTGGAGAGATCAACAAGGTTTTGAAAAGAAGAAAAAAGAGCAGTGTTATGTACAATAGAGGGGGTGGGGTGGATGCAACCTGGCCTCGGATACCAGGCGGCGCCTGTTTTTCAAAATTATTAAAAAAATTGATTTAAGTTCAAGGGGAAAAAAGTGTTGAGTTCTCACTTTGCAAACCTAGAATAAGTTTCAAATTGAGTCTGATTTTGCTTTTTCTTCAGCTTCAGGGGGGCAAAGCACCCCCTGACCCCGCCCCTGTACCCTGCCCCGGGCCTGGGCGGCCTCTGGACCCCTACCTTGCCTGCTTTTGGATTTTATCCAGTTGCGTCCACGGGGTGGTGATGTTAGCTTGATCCAAGCTATTTTATTATATATAATTTGTTGATCAAAACAGCCTGGGTTTAAATAAAAACAATGTTGACCATTTGTTGTTTCAGAGACCTCCCTGCCGTCAAAACTATCACCGTCAAGTTGTGCAGGGAGGCGGAGAAGAAGAAAAAGAAAGACAGCAGTATCCCAATATGTAAGTTGTACTCGTTTTTTGTATGCTTGTGCATTGTGCATTGCAATGTGTATCATGTATTCACAATTCACAAAGTTTACTGATCCAGGCCTTCTGCCCATGTCAGAGGGGAGGGGGTTGCAAAAGCAAAAACAACAATGACAACAAATCATCAGCAAAGAACTCCATTATAAGCGAACATACAACAATGTGTATGTAGCTGATGTTAAAATGCATCTAGAGTCTCCCATTGTCTGAGCCTGTAACTCGTGTGTGTGTGAGTGTGTGCGTACATGCGCGTGTGTGTTTGGGGTGGAGGGGTGTGTGTTTTCTTCTTCTTTTTTGTTAGAATACTGAGCATTATTTGAAATTTTTTGTTAGAATACTGAGCATTATTTGAATAATACTATTACTAGAGTTGGTCATAGAACAGCTCAGAGAAGAGGGGGAGAGTGGGGGGGTTTCTCTTAGAAATGAGGCTGCTGTATGTCGTTAGCACTACATGACTAACGAAGATAATGATGTGGAGACCTAATTAAAGCGAGTGTAATGTGTGACCCAGCGCCACGAAAGGGACATTAAGTCGCTGGGATAACTTCTCACAACAGGCTTGCAAAGTCAAAAATCTCATTTGTTGTCACTTTTGAGTTATGGGTCAGGCATGGTAGACCTCCGCGAATCGCGGAAAATCCGCGAAACAGTTTGAAACAAAATTATTAAAAAATGCATTGAAATGGCATGAAAAAGTGAAAATTTCACTCATTTATTGAATTTTATTGAATTTTATTCGGCCCCCTGGACCCCCGGCCATTTTCCTTGAAAACCACTTTGCCCCCACTACCATGCCTGGTTATGGGTATGTTTGTAGGCCTGGTACACAGTACATCCGGAGTTTCTGCGCATAAATAATCAATAAGTCAAAGAAAGAAGGAAACAAATATACGGATTAGGGGAAATTCTGACGCATGCATATATTTGTTCCCTTCTTTCTTTTACTTATTTAAGGATTGCGCTTGGGTTTACGCACGGAACATCCGCGTGTATGTGTACACGACCTAGCATCTCATCTTTCATATTTATAAAAGAGTAATCATTAATATGGTCTTATAAGTGTTTTAAAATGAGCAGGTCAATGCATTTTCTTCAGCAAGGCTACCGGCTTTAGACTGTTTTCTCAAAATGACTGACACTCACCCTACTAACTTTATGTTAGAACTCTGGAACGGAAAAAGACGCAAGAATGGTGTTTGTATCGTTAGAAAGAGAATTGTGTGAAGTTTTCAAATGGTATAATTTTCTCAGAATGGTCAGTTTGACACTTAATGTCCCTTTTGTGGTGCCTGGTACATGTCTATCTAATTAAAAAAACCTGCATAAGTTGGTATGCATGATTAATCTGTTATTGCTACATGGTTACTGGTTAACAATTGGTAATCGTGTCTACAGGTTACGTTGATCTGCCAGTGGCTGACATCTCCAACAAACAGTTTGTGGAAAAATGGTGAGAATGTAGTTCAGTTCAATACAATTCAATGCAATGCAACAGAGAGAAAAAATCAATTCACATAGAAATTATATTGTGCATTTTCATGATTTATACAACCATTAACCCTCTTGCATTTATTCCGGCCCAGACTGTGTATTTGAGCCGCCCCAAACCGCCCGTAGCTTGCCCCCACTCTGAGACCCCCTCCGATGGCATTTTCACCACGCACTAAGTTCTGGCTTGCTCTACTCACACTATGAAGAAGCTTCTCACTTGCAGTGATGCGATGGTAAGTGTATGGCGCTCTGTGTGCTTCAAAAGACAGATATTTTTCTGTAACAAGTGTGAATGCAAGAAAAAGACGTGTGAAAGAATCTGAACACTAACGCTAGAAGAATTTTTTTCTGTAGCAAGTGTGAATGCAAGAGGGCTACGGCAGCATAAGACGTAGCATGCACAAAAACCCTGCAGCAAAACAATCAAATCCTTGTTTTAGTTGCAAAAGCAAGAAAGAAGACAACATTCCTCTGATCAGCTTTGCAAATAATACGATTTACTTGACTTACTTTCTCACGGGGTTGTTCTTTAGTTTTCTACGGGAAGCTGTTGGTTGGGAAAAGCGGCCAATGCAAAAGAGAAGATTCCTCTCATCAGTTTCACAAAGAGTGGATGTAAATGACTTGCCATCCCGTTCTGTCCTTGCGTTTTTTGTCAGGTTCTGGCAGAGTCCAGTGGTTTGATGAAAAGCAGCAAAGGTGAAAATTACCTGATTGTTTCAGATTCACCAAGAATACATTCATATGGTTTATCATCCTGTTCTGTCTTTTGTTTCTTTGCTGTCACATTTTCCTCAGAATACAACAGAAAGGTGAAAAGCAGTAGAGACATCATTGTAGAAAGTCCTCAGATCAGATTCACAAAGAACAGAATCGTATAACTTGCAGTTTTGTTTTGTCTATAATGTGTCCATGCTGCGTATCGCTTTCTACATATAGTATTGGCGTGACGAAAAGCTGCAAAGACGTCAAAGGAAAACAGTGCTCAGACCAGACTGGCAAAGAGGAGACTGATGTGATGCGCAATCTTGTTCCTTTTTTTCAGGTTTTCCGCAGAAAGCAGTGGTCTGGGGAAAAGCAGCAAAGACGTGAGAGGCGAGAGTCCTCAGATCCGCATCAAAGTACGACACCAGACAGTGGACATCTTGCCCAAACACTGCTACAAACACTTTGCAGAGGTGAGACAGAGAGAGAGAGAGAGAAGAGAGAGAGAGATAGAGACAGAAAGACAGACAGAGAGAGAGAGAAATACACACACAGAGAGAGAGAGAGATAGAGACAGACAGACAGAGAGAGAGAGATACAGAGAGAGAGAGAGAGAGAGAGAGACAGACAGAGAGAGAGACAGACAGACACAGAGAGAGAAGATAGTGAAAGTGAGAGAGAGAGAGACAGACAAGAGTGACAGACAGACAGAGAGACAGACAGACACAGAGAGAGAAGATAGTGAAAGTGAGAGAGAGACAGACAGACACAGAGAGAGAAAGTGAGAGAGACACATGCAGACAGAGGTAGAGACATATAGAAAGACAGACAGAGAGAAATAGAGAGAGAGGGAGAGAGAGAGAAACTCAGGGATACAAACAGAGATGGAGAGAAACATGGGTAAACAGCAGACTTGAGATTTGTCAGGACCTTTCCTGATTTCAGGGTTCCTTGTTCTCTTCCAAGGAGGCTGGGGAAGAGGATCGCCTGCAAACTATTGCTTTGTGTCACAAAAATGAAAGAATGTCATGGTAAAAGTTCCACTTGAATGAAAATGCGGTTTTAGCGTCCGCTGGCACAAGCAGCACATATGAGACAACCACCATCAACATCTGATAATGAACCGTTTATACATGAAGTTCCACTTACCAGCAACACCCACATACATAATACCCCCCTCCCCCCTCCTGAGATTGTATGTGTTATAAATGTATGCTTTTGAACCAGCTGCGAAGCGAAAGTTGTGTGATGTTTCCAGTGCTGTTTGTTCGTTCCTGGATGACTGGCTGGCTGGCTGTCTATCTATGTATCTTTGTTAACACGGTAACGTTTGAACGGAGGGAACTAGGAGGCTCACATTTTGCAAGCGGATAGGTATTTAGGATATCTAGGCCAAGTTCGAAAATGAAGGTCGTTGGTCAAAAGTCAAGGTCACTGGAGCCGCACCTGCTTTTCTCTTTAGTTGTCAATAGAGCGCGAGCTAAAGTTGAGATCCTCGCTGGCACAGGGGTACTGTAAATTGCGGACAGAGACTGTTTGACCAGAGTTTCAGGGGTGTTTGTTTGTTTCTGCAAGTTCATTGGACTGGGAAATGCTGCCGCGCAGCTGGTTGATGTAGCATTTTCACGCTGTGGTTTATTGTGTGCAGTACCTGAGCACGGAGTGGAAGGAGATGTGTGACCTACTGTACCCCCAGCTGGTTGATGTAGCGTTTTCACACTGTGGTTTATTGTGTGCACTACCTGAGCACGGAGTGGAAGGAGATTGGCGACCTACTATGCCCCCAGCTGGTTGATGTAGCGTTTTCACACTGTGGTTTATTGTGTGCACTACCTGAGCACGGAGTGGAAGGAGATGTGTGACCTACTGTACCCCCAGCTGGTTGATGTAGCGTTTTCACGCTGTGGTTTATTGTGTGCAGTACCTGAGCACGGAGTGGAAGGAGATGTGTGACCTACTGTACCCCCAGCTGGTTGATGTAGCGTTTTCACGCTGTGGTTTATTGTGTGCACTACCTGAGCACGGAGTGGAAGGAGATGTGCGACCTACTATGCCCCCAGCTGGTTGATGTAGCGTTTTCACGCTGTGGTTTATTGTGTGCAGTACCTGAGCACGGAGTGGAAGGAGATGTGTGACCTACTATGCCCCCAGCTGGTTGATGTAGCGTTTTCACGCTGTGGTTTATTGTGTGCACTACCTGAGCACGGAGTGGAAGGAGATGTGTGACCTACTATGCCCCCAGCTGGTTGATGTAGCGTTTTCACGCTGTGGTTTATTGTGTGCAGTACCTGAGCACGGAGTGGAAGGAGATGTGCGACCTACTATGCCCCCAGCTGGTTGATGTAGCGTTTTCACGCTGTGGTTTATTGTGTGCAGTACCTGAGCACGGAGTGGAAGGAGATGTGTGACCTACTATGCCCCCAGCTGGTTGATGTAGCGTTTTCACGCTGTGGTTTATCGTGTGCAGTACCTGAGCACGGAGTGGAAGGAGATGTGCGACCTACTGGAACCACAGCTGTCTCTGAGAGAAAAAGATGAGTTTGCCACAACGCTGGTTCACGCTCTGCATAAACTGGGCACCGCTAAATCCTTTCTGTGTGATATCGTCATCTCTGAAATCACCTCACAGGGTCAGAATACTGCGTGTGTGTGCGTGCGCGCGCATGTTTGTGTGTATGTGTGTGTGTCCATCAGGAAGATGAACTGTGTGATATACTGTTGAGCTTTAATCCTGAATAAACGGTCGAGATGTGTGTGCGTGTGTCAAGTCAAGTCAAAATGATCTTTGTGAGTGTGTGTGTGTGAAGTCAAGTCAAAATCTCTGTGTGTGTGTGTGAGAGAAGAGAGAGTGAGTGTGTGTGTGTGTGTGTGTGTGTGTGTGTGTGTGTGTGTGTGTGTGTGTGTGTGTGTGTGTATGTAAGTGTGCACATACATATGTGTCTGATGAGACATTAAAATGCTTGCAATATTTGGAATATATATGTATGCTCTGAAAATAGAGGCTTGCTTTTGTTGAAGTTAGTAAGTGTGGAGCTGAAAGACACTAAGAAAAGCTGGTTATGAAATCTTCAGAGGCGCTCCTACGGTCACCTTGACTGCAGGATTCGTGATGTGTGATGAGTTATATGACGGTGATTGAAGAATGGCTTTTAGTAGATAGGCGTATGTATTGTGTGTTTCAGAAAATGAATACCTGACTTTCCGAGGCAACAGCATCGCCACTAAAGCCATGGAGGCCTATTTGAAACTGGTGGGAGACAGGGTGAGTGGGCGAATCATTCGCTGTACCTGCCTGCAGGGGTGGGGGTGGGGGTGGGTTTGTGCACACACACGTGTGTTTAGGCAAGTGTGTTGTGTGTGTGTGTGGACTTTATTTATTTATTGTTTTATTCTTTTATTTCATATTTTGTTTTGTATGATCACAGTAAGCGCTTAAGGCTTTTAAAAAAAAAAAAGATTAAGGCCACAAATGTTCATTGTTACCATCAACTTTATCTTTACTGTCAAAGATGAACTGATAATATGGGGGAGATTTGCATTGTCTAGGAGTGCAGTGATGATAACGAGGATGATGATGAGGATGACAATGCGTTTTTTGCATATTGTTTGCTGCATGCTTGATGATAAAGTTGAAGGTATCACATGAATGAGAGTAGCTCTGGGATGCAGTGTTTTGGTGGGTTTTTTTGTATGTGTGTGCGTGTGTGTTTTACTGTTAAGTAAGGAAGGTTATATCTCCATGCAATTGTCCTAGATTGAATCTAACATTTCTCTTTTCTGCTTTGATAAAAAAAAAATCTCAAATTTTCTCCAGCAGTCAGAGGGTTAATAGATCTTATTTGGCATTTAAGATTTTAAAGACCCACCCAATCACGTGTCAAAATCACGGGCTTCATGCGTTTTTTCTCTTATAACTGGAAATAAATCTTGTTTTGACCAAGTCTGACTCCCATATAAATGGCTCCAAATTGAAACCGACACATCAGTTTAAAGAGCAGCCTCAATTTGATTATGGGGGAATTTGTTTGTGGGTCACAGCAACCCAGAAAAAACCAAGGGACTTAATCGTGGTGCGTCACTGGGTCTTTAAGTTAGTGAATGTTAGTTTGATGTGTGTGTGATCACTTTGGCATGAACTGTGTTCCTTAATGCTGTCTTGTGTTGTTTGTGTGTGAACAGATGAGTGCTAAAGTCAAGGAAACAATGCTCCCCAGCACCTGTTTTAAACACACATTTTCTATTTTAATATCTTCTTCGGGACAAATTCCTTAAAAAATGGCAGCAAATTTTCAACTTGCACATTTATGCATATCTATGACAGTTGTCTACACACATACACACCCACACACATACAATCAAGCTCACACACACCTATGCACACGCATGTGCATGTATACAAACACACATACACTCAAGCTCACACACGCCTACGCACACACACATGCACACACACACATGCACACACACATTCACTCAAGCTCACACACACATACACACACATACATTCAAGCTCTCACAGACCTACACACGCACATTTGCACACGCACATTTGCACACACACACACACACACACGCACACACACGCGCACGCACACGCATACACACACACTACTCACTCACACACACACACACACACACACGCACACACACGCACACGCACACACACACACACTACTCACACACACGCACACGCACACGCACACACACACACACACACACACACTCACACTCACTCACTCACTCACTCACTCACTCACTCACTCACTCACTCACACACTCACCCACTTTAAAAAAAAAGATGAGTACTAAAGTGTGATGTGCGTTTTCAGTTCCAGCACAACATTCCTTGATACTTAGGGTGTGTATCTGGGTCTGTATAGTATAAATGTACAATAGTTTCTTCCTCCAGTTTGCTATCCTGAACAAGTGGAAGGACTCTGAATACAATTGATCTCCTGTATCTGTTCAGTACCTGCACAACACGTTGGGGGACTTTGTGCGGGGCTTGTTGGAAGGAGACGAAGATTTTGAGGTGGATCCCGCCAAAGTCAGCAGTACCACGCTCACCGCTCACCAAGACAAACTGGAGACCTGCGCTGCTGGTGTGTGGCAGAGGATCATATCTTCCAGCCAGTGCTTCCCTAAGTAAGTTGTCATCAGACCTGCGCTGCTGGTGTCGTCAGTGCTTCCCTAAGTAAGTTGTCATCATCGTCATCGTCACCATCATCATTGTCATCATCATCATCATCATCATCACCACTCACCAAGACAAACTGGAGACCTGCGCTGCTGGTGTGTGGCAGAGGATCATATCTTCCAGCCAGTGCTTCCCTAAGTAAGTTGTCATCATCATCATCGTCATCATCACCACTCACCAAGACAAACTGGAGACCTGCTCTGCTGGTGTGTGGCAGAGGATTATTTCTTCCAGCCAGTAGTTCCCCAAGTGAGCAGCAATTCTCATTTTTTCTTTGTTAATTTCTGTGTTTGTTTTGTTCCGTCGTTCCTTCTTGCCATTAAGTGAACAATCTGATTTACAATTGCTGACACAGGATGTGTGGAATGGCTGAGGTTTCACACATTTTGTGCCCATTTTTATTTCAGATGTTTTCGAATTTTCATTTTAAGCTGTAAAATATGTTCCAGAATCAGGGTATGAACAAGGAACACTTGCCTAAAATTGCAATATTTTGGATTTATTTATCTATCAATGCTTCCCTGGGCAAAGTCGCAGGGCCACTCTTTCCTAGAGAATCAGTTTTGTTGTTGTTTTGTTTGTTTTCTTTTCTTTTGTGTTGATTTTTAGATACCCTGTGCCTTCAGAAGCTTTGACATCAACACTCGTTATGCTCTATTAGCCAACTTTCATTCTGCAATTTATAATTGAGATAACAAAAGAAGTGAGGTGTGCTATAATTTCAAGCTGTGTGTTGCCTTTGTTCAGTGAGCTGCGTGAGGTGTTCACTCGGTTCCGTGACCACTGCCGTCAGCAGGGGAAAGAGGAGATCAGCGACAACCTCATCAGTGGCTCCATCTTCCTACGGTTCCTCTGTCCGGCCATTCTGTCTCCTAGCCTCTTCAACATCACCAAAGGTAACATACTTTATCATTTGCAGAAAATCATATTGAATCTGTATTTTTTCAGTAAAGGTACTGTATCGTTTAGACTATAAGGCGATCCTGTTTTTTTCCCCCCAGAATAAGACCCCTGCGCCTTATAATGACTGATACAGTGGAACCTCCCTTATAAGACCTTCAAAAATCATCCAAAATGTGTGTGTGCAGAATACCCCAACGAGCGTGCAGCCAGGAACCTGACGCTGATTGCCAAGACCATACAGACCCTGGCCAACTTCACCAAGTGGGTACACCACAGAAATCACACATTATTATCATTATTATGATTAGACCATACAGACCCTGGCCAACTTCACCAAGTGGGTACACCACAGAAATCACACATTATCATTATTATTATTGTTATTATTAGACCATACAGACCCTGGCCAACTTCACCAAGTGGGTACACCACAGAAATCACACATTATTATCATTATTATTATCACATTATTATCATTATTATCATTATTTTGATTAGACCATACAGACCCTGGCCAATTCACCAAGTGGGTACACCACAGAAATCACACATTATTATCATTATTATTATCATTATTTTGATTAGACCATACAGACCCTGGCCAATTCACCAAGTGGGTACACCACAGAAATCACACATTATCATTATTATTATCATTATTATTATTATTAGACCATACAGACCCTGGCTAACTTCACCAAGTGGGTACACCACAGAAATCACACATTATCATTATCATTATTATTATTATTAGACCATACAGACCCTGGCTAACTTCACCAAGTGAGAACACCACAGAAATCACACATTGTCATTATTATTATTATCATTATTATTATGATTAGACCATACAGACCCTGGCCAACTTCACCAAGTGGGTACACCACAGAAATCACACATTATCATTATTATTATCATTATTATTATGATTAGACCATACAGACCCTGGCCAACTTCACCAAGTGGGTACACCACAGAAATCACACATTATTATCATTATTATGATTAGACCATACAGACCCTGGCCAACTTCACCAAGTGGGTACACCACAGAAATCAAACATTATCATTATTATTATGATTAGACCATGCAGACCCTGGCTAACTTCACCAAGTGGGTACACCACAGAAATCAAACATTATCATTATTATTATTATTAGACCATACAGACCCTGGCCAACTTCACCAAGTGGGTACACCACAGAAATCACACATTATTATCATTATTATGATTAGACCATACAGACCCTGGCCAACTTCACCAAGTGGGTACACCACAGAAATCACACATTGTCATTATTATTATCATTATTAGACCATACAGACCCTGGCCAACTTCACCAAGAAATGCCAGACAAGGATGTACTGCCTGAGAAAGCTCAGATCTTTCGATGTTAGCACAAATCTTCTCCAAAGCTTTTATCGTTGTTTTCTTGAATCTATTATAACATTTTCGTTCATGTGTTGGTACGGTGGCTTGAATGTAAAACCCAAGGGTGTTCTGAATAAGATTGTGAATGTTGGTAGCAAGATCATGGGTAGAAAACAAGACAGTTTGTGTTTGTTGTATGAAAAACGTGTAGTTCGAAAAGCCAGGGAGATCGCTAATGATCAAAGTCACGTTCTGTCGCATTGCTATGAACTATTGCCATCTGATAGACGGTTCCGCACTATTCGTTGTAGAACATTAGAAATTCAGCTAGTTTTGTCCCTAAGTCAGTCGAACTTCTGAACAAGATCTCTGCTAAGACCAAATAATTAGGAATTATATATTAGCTTAGGCCTAGAGGTATATTTGGTCAATCTGCATAGTAGTATGTGTGTCTGTATGTGAGTGTGTGAGCGTGCGTGCGTGTGTGTGTGTGTGTCCGCTCTATGACTGTGTGTGCGTGTGTGTGAGAGAGAGAGAGAGAAGAGGGAGGTGCATGAAATGTTGGGAACGGGAACGACCCAAAATATGTGAAAGCTCGGGGTGACTTGGAGAAGGTGGGGGTTTTAGGGTGGGGGTGAACAAATGAATGCGATAATAGAAATGGTGGGAAAGAGGGCAGTTCTTAATGTTTTGATAGTCGCTTGTATCGACCCTAATTATGTTCAATTTTTTACGAAGCATGATTTGTCATTCATTTTTCCTTAGTTTTGTTTCCATTTTTCATATATGCAAATGTGTTTCTTTGATTGTATTGTGCTTGTACGAGACCACGCTGTAATTTCACCTAAAGTGATAATAAAGTAGTTTTGACTTTGACTTTGACACCACCAAAAATCACACATTATCATTATTATTATTATTAGACAATACAGACCCTGGATAACTTCACCAAGTGAGTACACCACCATAAATCACACATTATTATTATCATTTATTATTATTAGACCATACAGACCGTGGCCATCACCAAGTAGTACACCCACACCATCAACAGCAACATACAGCATTCACATGGTGCTAAATTTTGATCCAAGTCAAATTGAAGCGTAAACACACGTTAACATGGGTGCAACCTGGCCTCGGATACGAGGCAGCGCCTGTTTTTCAAAATGTTGAGTACAGTTAAACATTGATTCAAAGTTCAAGAGGAAAAGAGTGTTGAATTCTCACTATACAAGCCTGGAATAAGCTTCAAATTGAGCATGATTTTTCTTTTTCTTCAGCTTCAGGGGGGCAACGGCTGGACCCCTGTACCCTACCAGGGGTCTGGGCCGCCCCTGGACCCTGCTCTGCCTGTGTTTGGATTTTCTCTAGTTGCATCCATGCGTTAACATTCACAGTGCATTCAAACAAAAACACTATGCATAGATGAACAGGAAAACAACACTTGCACGCTTCAACACAAATAGATATAAAAGCGAGGAGAGGAAAGAAAGAGAGTGAGTTTCATTGACAAGGGAACAGGTGGGTTTTGAGATTTGATTTGAAGGCAGAGAAGGAGAGAGGAAGTTTGTTCTAGGAAGTCAGTCCTGAATTCTAGAACAGTTTCACTCAGCAAAAGTATAGGCTCACCTCAGAGCTTTCAGGGGCATCACGCTCCCTTCATCAGCGTCGTCTGCTGAAAGGCCATTGGCGGATCAGTGCGCACGATCGTGAGTACAGCTCAAGGCTGCACCCACTGCGCATGACTGAACCAGGGAAGAATATGCCGAGGGCAGGATATGTCTCCCACGGTCCCGGTCCAGCATGGGCTTGGCGGCCGCGATATAGATGGCCTCCTTCACCCCTCTCTGGAACCATCTGCTGTCTCTGTCCAGCACAGAGGTGTTGTCGGGGGAGAACCGGTGGTCGTAGTTGGCCGCAACCAGTGACGAATCCCGTCTGTGCTCCGTGACTCTCTTCCTGAGGCTCCTTTCTGTCTCCCCAATGTAGACCCCCTTGTCACAGTCTCCACAGTCAATGCGGAAGACGACTCCCGACTGGTTGAGCTTGTCGGTCTTGTCTTTGGGGGCAACAGGCTTGCTGCGGATGGAGAAATAACATTAACATTATTTGTGGCTCTTGCTTACCATGTAGCATCTTTACAGTAAACAATTGCACAGACAGACTACGAGAGAGTGTATAACAATTAAGCGAATCATGTGTACAGTAATATCATTCTGTAGCATCTTTACAGTAAACTATTGCACAGACAGACTACGAGAGAGTGTATAACAATTAAGCGAATCATGTGTACAGTAATATCATTCTGTAGCATCTTTACAGTAAACTATTGCACAGACAGACTACGAGAGAGTGTATAACAATAAAACGAATCATGTGTACAGTAATATCATTCTGTAGCATCTTTACAGTAAACTATTGCACAGACAGACAGACTACGAGAGAGTGTATAACAATAAAATGAATCATGTGTACAGTAATATCACTCTGTATCATCTTTACATTAAACTATTGCACAGACAGACAGACTGAGAGAGTGTATAACAATTAAACGAATCATGTGTACAGTAATATCACTCTGTATCATCTTTACAGTAAACTATTGCACAGACAGACAGACTGTGAGAGAGTGTATAACAATTAAGGGAATCATGTGTACAGTAATAGCATTCTGTATCATCTTTACAGTAAACTATTGCACAGACAGACAGACTGTGAGAGAGTGTATAACAATTAAGCGAATCATGTGTACAGTAATACCACTCTAGCATCTTGCATTCCTCGATATAGAAAGAGGCAGAGAATAAAAAAAGAACTTGGTTGTTTTTTTTAAAGAAAGAGATGACTTTTTATTTGTGTGTGCTGGTATGTGCGCTTTTCTGTGTGTGTGTGTGCATGCGCGGACATACATGTGCGAGTTTGGGGTGGGATTTCTGCGTGAGCATAACACGAGCTAGTGCATGCATGTGGTTGTCTGCGTTGTGCGTATGCATGTGCATGCTTTTGGTCTGTCCATGTGAACATGTGCAAGTACGTGCTTTTTTGTTGCAGGTTTGGCGGCAAGGAGGAATACATGACGTTCATGAACGGCTTCATTGAAAGGGAGGCCATCCGCATGAAGAACTTCCTCAGAACCATCTCTGTGAGTGTTTCCCTAATGATGTATTAACCCCTTGACTGCCATGCAACGTGTCATGTACTGACCCGATGACATCACTGATGATGTCGTCAGATGAAGAGGAATAACTCTGATATTCTGGCTTTTGCTCTAGCACAGTCAAGAGAGTTTTATCCCCAGACCATTTCGCCAGATTGGCTCTATCAGTTGGCTTTTTCATGGTGAGATTCACTGCCAGAGAAAAACTGAGAAATTATCGATTTTCTTATTGAATGTAAAAGACCTGTTATGACAAAATGGTCTAGAGATATATATTTCCTGACTGGTCTAAGCCAAAAAACATCATTCCAGGTCTATGACATCACAAGTTATGACATCATCAATGACATCACACACCACATAGTAGACAGGAACAGGGCAGAGATGGGGTTAAATCTGATCCTATGTAACGGTCAAAACAAAAGTTTGAATAGAATATTATGTGACGTAAAAAAGCGTACGTTAGTCTAATGTCATTTCTTGTATACGGGATAATCATCTTCATGTGACCATACACTTGTGTCAAATATTAAATTATGGGCATCCCAATATTGATATCACCCTGTTTATCAGGACAAATATACTTTCTAAGGAAATTCTTATTGCTGAGAGTTTTACACTGACTGAAGTTGGTCAATCTATGGGGGGTTGAAGTGCTAAGAGTTTTACATAGGCTGAAGTTTGTTCAATCTATGGGGGGTTGAAATGCTAAACCTCCAACGTACCGCATTTCTAATGCAACTTTATGCAACGTAGGTGTCAATGTATTTTAGGTCCACAGTCTTGAAAACAGGAACCTTTTTTCAGTCACCGTGAAGTATAAAGACAAAAACATAATTGTTCCGATAATAAAGGGGATTTTTTCAAAACATTATATATACAAATGTACCAAAAAAATTAAGAAAGAAAGAATATGTGTTTATAAAACATATCGTCAGTGAAATTGAATAAACCTCATATCTCAATGTTTTGGGGGTTTGAGTTAGATACATTGTCGGCTCTCTAATTTTTCCCACCACCTTCCACCAAAAGCTCGTATCTCTAACTACGTTCTGTATGGGGTAAATGACGTTGTCAAAATAGAAGAAGAACTCGTAAGTCCCAAATTCCGATCTAGTTAAGGACAGAAACCTCGTAACTTCGTTCATTTGAAGTCTAACAAAAATTGGTAAAACAATTTTAACGAAATGTGGGACTAAGCTCGCAATGTCTTGAACAACATATTCATCATACAATTGTGGTAAATGCGGTTAATTTTTAAAACAGTTTTCATTTTTCTCAAAACTACCAAAATTGAGATACAAGGTTTTTGAATTTCACCGACGATATAGAATTCCAACTTTGAATATTATTCTTATGAGTTTATAATATGATTTCACAGAGTGAAAACAGTCGCAATCAATTCCTGCTGAACAAAGGTTTCATTGTTTTGAAGATCGAGATGTCGGTGACGATGATGATGATATTGACAATGATGATGACAATGATGATTATGATGATGTCCATGATGATGATGATGACGATGACAATGACGATGATATATGATCACAGAGTGAGGACAGTAGCAGTCAGTTCCTGCAGTACGAAGGTTTCATCGATTTGGAGAGAGAGATGTCCATGATGATGACAATGATGATGATGATGATGATGATGATGATGACAATGACGATGATATATGATCACAGAGTGAGGACACTAGCAGTCAGTTCCTGCAGTACGAAGGTTTCATCGATTTGGAGAGAGAGATGTCCATGATGATGATGACAATGATGATGACGATGATGATGATGAATGATGATGATATATGATCACAGAGTGAGGACAGTAGCAGTCAGTTCCTGCAGTACGAAGGTTTCATCGATTTGGAGAGAGAGATGTCCATGATGATGACAATGACAATGATGATGATATATGATCACAGAGTGAGGACAGTAGCAGTCAGTTCCTGCAGTACGAAGGTTTCATCGATTTGGAGAGAGAGAGATGTCCATGATGATGACAATGATGATGATGATGATGATATATGATCACAGAGTGAGGACAGTAGCAGTCAGTTCCTGCAGTACGAAGGTTTCATCGATTTGGAGAGAGAGATGTCCATGATGAGAGAGATGTCCATGATGATGACACATGATGATGATGATGATGATGAACAATGGAGATGATGATGATGACAATGATGATGATGATATATGATCACAGAGTGAGGACAGTAGCAGTCAGTTCCTGCAGTACGAAGGTTTCATCGATTTGGAGAGAGAGATGTCCATGATGATGACAATGACAATGATGATGATGATGATATATGATCACAGAGTGAGGACACTAGCAGTCAGTTCCTGCAGTACGAAGGTTTCATCGATTTGGAGAGAGAGATGTCCATGATGACAATGATGATGATGATGACAATGATGATGATATATGATCACAGAGTGAGGACACTAGCAGTCAGTTCCTGCAGTACGAAGGTTTCATCGATTTGGAGAGAGAGATGTCCGTTCTACACACCCTCCTCATGGACTTTCTACACAAGTGTCCTGAGGTACTACCGTATAGAAATTAAAACTACCATATTTGTTTGACTGTAAGGTCCACCTTATTGGAAGGCGTATCTCCCAAAATTGACACCAAATTCGGATGTTGTTGTTGTTTTTTCTTACTATTTTGTTCGTCACATGGTTCTCAGTCTGGGAAAATGTACCGCCTTATAGTCCGGAAAATAGGGCACCCTGATTTTGCCATATTTATCACAAACGCGTGTCGATTCCTTGCCTTATTTTATCATTCTATTGATTTCTTCTGGCAATGAAAAGGAACAAAATATGAAGCGCTTGAGTTTTTTGAGTTTTCTTTTTTGTAATTAAAAAACAAATGTTAGAAGCATTAATTTCTTTCTGTTTTTTCTTTTTTGATAATGTTCTAGGTACACTCGTTTTTCTGTGTTTTACTTTTTTTTAAATATGAATAAAGATCAAATACATTTTGATACCCCATGGTGATACTTGGGGCATTTTTGTGCCAGCAGTTCCCCCACCATCTAGAAGTTTTGTGTTTGTAGCTTCCTCTAATATGTCACTCTCTTTGACTCTGCCTTGTGACCCGGCACCACGAAAGGGACATTAAGTGTCAAAATGACCTTTCTGAGACAATGGTCCACTTTAAAACTTCAGACAATTCTCTTTCAAATGATATAAGAACCATTCTTGTAACTTGTTTTTCCGTTTTACAGTTATGAGCATTCAAAGTTGGTAGGGTGACTGTCAGCCATTTCGAGAAATCACAGTCTAAAGTTTAGCCTAGCTGAAGATAATGCATCAACCTACTCATTTCAAAGCACTTTTTGTATTTAGAGACCATAATAAAGATGATCCTTTATAAATAAATATGAAAGATAACATGTTAGAGAGCACGGAAATACCCATAACTCAAATTAAAAAATGATTAAAAAAATGAGATTTTTGACTTTGCAGGCCTGTTATGATAAACTAGCCCAGCGACTTAATGTCCCTTTCGTGGTGCTGGGTCACCCTTTTCCCTTTCTTTCTGTCATCTACTGTCTTTCTGCCTTACTGGTCCATTCTCCTGCCCTTGTTCTAGAAACTCTTACATAGATTTTCTCCAGCCACAGATGGACATGCTGGGCCTAACTATGTTTCTTAGTTAGGTGCATAACGGCAGCATGACGCATCTGTGCTCATACGACAGGATGGGCGATCAATGAAGAAGAAGAAGAAGAATGCGTTTGAAGTTGCTTCACTGTGGTGTGACGTCTCTGTTTTCAGACGACGAAGAACAAGTTGACCCCCCTCATCACCATCCTCACCTCCTTGTCCGAAGCTCTGGACGACCCCACAGTGGGACAACCTCCCTCAGCCGCCGCACGACGCAGCCACGTCCAGTACGACAACACGCCCCCAGCCTCCTGCCCCCCACCATCCTCCCTCCACCCCCCTGACCCAAGCACTGACACCGACAGAGTTCCCGACATGTCTCCAACCTCCACGGAAGCTCTGCGAGAAATGCTGCGGAATTGCGGAGAACCTGAAGAAGACTTGCCGACTTTCGCCGCCCGCTCCATGTTGAAAAACGGCCATCGAGATAAAGAGACAACGCAAACTACCGTGACTGTCGACGTTTCTTCGCTGTCGCTGAATCATGAGAATTCTGGGACGGCGAAACAACGACCAAGTGGGAGTTTCCACAACCCGCTAGGGGGCAGCAGCGACGAGCTTTCGGAGGAGTTCTCGGCGCTGTATTCGTCCGTGTCTGTGGTGAACTCTTCCAGAGAGGGAGGCGGGGGGGAGGTGAGCGCGGGTTGTCAGAACGAGGCGCTGAGTCAGACGGTGAGCACGACGGACGATAGCGTGTACGGCGATTACATCGACCTCATTCCCTTCATGGACGAGGACGTGAGCGGGCAGGCGTGGTCAGGGGAGGAGTGTGCCACGGCCAACAGCTCTCAGATGTCCATCGCTCAGCTTTCCACAGTAGCATCGTCGGGCTACCAGTCGTTAGGCTACAGCCACAGCAACTCTCCCGTCGATCTCCCGCCCCCCGCCTCCGCGCATCTACATACTGAACTGACTCAAGAGCTGGCCCGAACCCCCATCATCCACTACCCGCCTCACCCTCTGTCGTTCAACAACCCTCTCTACCGTCACCAGCAGCTTTCTCATCACCACCACCCATCATCATCATCATCGACATCGCGCCATGTCGCTGCATAGCGCGACTAGCTCTCACAGTCCTAAAACTTTAACGACGAACGAGACATCGGGAGAGAGTGGGGAGAGGCAGAAATCGAGTGGCATTCCTGTCCCCCATCGCTCCATTTCTCTTCATTCCAGCATGGACCCGCTCAGAAAACTCTCCCAACTCTCCAGCTCTAGCGGAAGTAGCGAGTCGCTCAACAACGCTACGTCCCCGGCAACCAACCGACGCGGGGTAGGGGTGGGGGCCAGGGTGGCTCAGTTCTCAGTGGGGTCGCAGAGTTCGTCACCGGCGGCAACGCACCGCAACAACAACAGCAACAACAACAGCCCCGCAACGAAATCCACCACCACCCTGCCACGAGTCAAGCCCAAATCTCACCACAAACCCCCGCCCCCACCCCCTCCGGAAATCCCCCCTCGCCCCCACAGACTGAACAAAGGAAGAGAGAAAGAAGACACCACCCCCACTCCGCCGCCCCCTGCGGTCCCCCCGCGTCCCGACCGAGCCGCTTTCTGTGATAGCAAGCCATCTTCCTCGGACCAAGGCCAGTTAGGCTGGTCCCGGCCGTACCACCTTTCCCACAGCATGGACTTTGGCTGTCTGCAGCGCCACCAGCCCAGCCAGACCCTGCCGCGCACAGCCACGGACTCCGTCATCCTGAAGACCAGCACGCCCGTTCACATGCAGGGCGGGGGGCACCACAGCGGGTCGCCGCGCTTTTCGCGGGAGAACAGTTTTTCCAGCGTTCACAGCGCGCAGAGTCAGGGGTCCGGGGGTGGGGGAGGGGGAGGGGGGACCAACCGCCGGCTGTCTCCTCAGAGCGCGGTTCACATGGGCATTAGCTCCGTGCAGAGGAAGCTTCAGGAGCAGGAGAGGACCAAGCAAGAGGTAAGAGGCTTAGGCCGTGTACACGCATAAGCGGATATTCCATGCGGAAACCCGTGCGCAATCCATAAATAAGTGGAACAAAGAAGGGGAAAGATTTGCGCACATGTCCGAATTTCCCCTATTTGCGTACACTTTTACCCCTCTTTCTTCCACTTATTTAGGGTTTTCTGTACGGAACTTACGCGTCCAATGTGAACCCGGCCTTAGTCTTCTTCTGGCCATAATGGGTTCAATGTTTTAATGTGTATGTGTCCGGTTTTCAATTTACGTCGGTCTCCCTGCTGCATTCAGCCGACACGTTGCAATGAGACTATGCTGAAAACTCTGCCCCTGTCTCGTGCACTGAGGCGCATGCACCACCTACATTAGATTATCGCCCTTGTCTGTCACGAAGTAGTAGTATACAGCCACAGAAAATGATCTGCCCCTGACTCGTCACTAGGTGGTGTGGTCAGTTCAGGCCTAAAATGATCGCCCTTTGTTGTCGGCAAGAAGTAGTATAAAGCCCCATTCCAGCGGAGCTCAAAGCAGAATTACGTGGGATATTTTTGTAATAAAGGCGGGAGAATGGACAAATGATTCAGAAAGATAGACAGCAAAGGGAAAAGGCAGAGTCAAAGAGAGTGATTGATTGGAGGAAGCTGCAAGCACTAAACTTCCAGAAGGTGGGAGAACTATTTGTACTGAAAGATCCCCCAGTAGACCCACAGGGGGGGGGGGGGGGGGGGGGGGGGGGGGGTAGTAGGCCAGCGAGGTAGGAAGTCATTAGAGGTGGCAGAGTGGTTAAGATAACTATTCAACTGCCAATTCCAATGCGTGAATAACCCCGGGTTAGAATCCAGGCCTCCTCGCCACTTCTTTCTAGTTCGACAAGAAAATTGAGCTAAACATCGAGTCCTTCGGATGGGGACTTGAAGCTAGTCTGACCCGTGCGCTTTATGCGCGTAAGAATCTCACGGCAGTTAAAAGTCGATAAGAGCAGGGAGAAATCCTGCTGCCCGGTATGACCAAATTGATAGCTAGGTTTCTCAAGGACTGGCATGTACGTGCATGGTTTTACTGGAGGCATTGATATTGTGGGGGTTATTGGGGTGGGGGGGTTGACGGGCCCAATACATGAACTTCACCTGAATCATGACTCGCATCGTCACCATCGCATCGCATTGACAGCGAGTCGTATGTAGTGTGGCAGGCCCTTTAGTAGAGGCTCAGCTATGCATGCAGTCGGCAGAGATGAGATGCATTTTCATTCTTCCTTCCTTCCTTCCTTCCTTCCTTCCTTCCTTCCTTCCTTCCTTCCTTCCTTCCTTCCTTCCTTCCTTCCTTCCTTCCTTCCTTCCTTCCTTCCTTCCTTCCTTCTTTCCTTTCTTTCTTTCAGTATGAGAATGAAGTTCACATACTACGTCAACAACTGGTGGAGGCGCAGGTCCGCCTGCAGTCTGCAGAGATGAGACTGGTCCATTTTCATTCATTCTTTCTTCCTTTCTTTTTTCCATTCTTCCTTTCTTTCAGTATGAGAATGAAGTTCACATACTGCGCCAACAACTGGTGGAGGCCCAGGTACGCCTGCAGTCTGCAGAGATGAGACTGATGCATTTTCATTCTTTCTTTCTTCCTTTCTTTCAGTATGAGAATGAAGTTCACATACTGCGCCAACAACTGGTGGAGGCCCAGGTACGCCTGCAGTCTGCAGAGATGCGGCTGATGGACCACGAGGTGGACACCCACCAGCTGATGGAGGAGTGGCAGTCACGACTGGCGGAGAGCGAACAGCGCATCAGACAGCAGCAGGCTGAGAAAGATGGACAGATGAAGTCCATCATTGAACGGTGAATGAGAACAGTCTGATTATTATTGTCACTACAGTGGAACCTCCCTTATAAGACCTCCCATTATAACACTCCCTCCCATATTTCTCTGAGACATTGCCCTTCTTTGAGAAGTGTTAACAGTACCTCCCTTGAAGACCCCTCCCTTATAAGACCTCATTTTGGATTATTTTTTATGGCCTTGTAAGGGAGGTTCCACTGTATCATCATTTTTTGTCAGATCATCATGATCATTATCATCATCGTCACCATCGTCATCAATATCATCATCACACAATCATCGTCATCAACATTATCAGCAGCAGCAGCATCACCATCAACGCATCAGACATCAGTCTTCCGATTAACTTTCTCCTTTGAGTTACTCCAAAATTGGAATGTGTTGGCTGAATGCAGGGGGGAGACCAGTGAAAACTGAAGGCAGGACACGTGTGTGTTTCACCCTTCATGGCCATATGGCCTGGGAACACAGAAGGAGAAGAAGACAATCAGAGCTTTATGTACAATTAGCAGGTACACTACAGCAAGGTGTTTGTTTAACAGGTACACTACATCAAGGTGTTTGATATGGAAGACATCAAGGTGTTTGATATGGAAGACATCAAGGTGTTTGATATGGAAGCACATTACTGTGTTGTTGTTTAACAGGTACACTACATCAAGGTGTTTGATATGGAAGCACATTACTGTGTTGTTGTTTAACAGGTACACTACATCAAGGTGTTTGATATGGAAGCACATTACTGTGTTGTTGTTTAACAGGTACACTACATCAAGGTGTTTGATATGGAAGACATCAAGGTGTTTGATATGGAAGACATCAAGGTGTTTGATATGGAAGACATCAAGGTGTTTGATATGGAAGACATCAAGGTGTTTGATATGGAAGCACATTACTGTGTTGTTGTTTAACAGGTACACTACATCATGGTGTTTGATATGGAAGCACATTACTGTGTTGTTTAACAGGTACACTACATCAAGGTGTTTGATATGGAAGCACATTACTGTGTTGTTTGTTTAACAGGTACACTACATCAAGGTGTTTGATATGAAGCACATTACTGTGTTGTTTGTTTAACAGGTACACTGCATCAAGGTGTTTGATATGGAAGCACATTACTGTGTTGTTTGTTTAACAGGTACACTGCATCAAGGTGTTTAATATGGAAAAACATTACTGTGTTGTTGTTTAACAGGTACACTACATCAAGGTGTTTGATATGGAAGCACATTACTGTGTTGTTTGTTTAACAGGTACACTACATCAAGGTGTTTGATATGGAAGCACATTACTGTGTTGTTTGTTTAACAGGTACACTACATCAAGGTGTTTGATATGAAGCACATTACTGTGTTGTTTGTTGACAGGTACACTACATCAAGGTGTTTAACATGGAAAAACATTACTGTGTTGTTGTTTAACAGGTACACTACATCAAGGTGTTTAACATGGAAAAACATTACTGTGTTGTTGTTTAACAGGTACACTACATCAAGGTGTTTAACATGGAAAAACATTACTGTGGTGTTGTTTGTTGACAGACTGGTGAACATCGAAGAGGAGCTGCGGAAGGAACAGGCTGAAATGCAGAAGGTGGTCCACGAGAAGCAGCAGGTCATCGAAATCCAGGAACAGCGAATCCGAACCCTGGACTCCGCCAACGCTCAACTCCTGCAAGCCTTGGCCGAACTGAGAGAACACGCTTCCTCCACGGGCAGCGTTGACGACAGCAACAACAACAACAACAACAACAGCAGTAACAGCTCCGGGGGCGGAGGGAGGGAAGGGGGTGGGAGGAGAGGGTCCAGTGGCCACAACGGACTGACGACGGGGGGCTCCTTGAGGTCCAAACTGACGGCTGCGGATTTTGCCGGGTTTAAAAGCAGCACGTGTTGATGGTCATGTGGTGTGGGGAAGTGAAGTTCCTTAATGGATTAGATAAAAAGATCAAGGTGTGAAGAGTTTTCTCTTAAAATCTCAAATTTGATGATCAGCAGATCGAAGAGCAGTATGTGTGGGTGGTGTGGTGAAATCCGTTTGTCCATTGGTGTGTGGGGGGGAAATCAGATGTTGAAGATTTTTCTGTCAAATCAACAATGGCAGATTTTGCAGGATTTTAAAAGTAGCACAGATTGATGATGATTGATGATGCAATGTGCTGAAGTTGGATTACCGGATTGATGAAGAAAGACCACGTGTGAAGGATGTGTGTAATACCAGGAAAAAGTGAGTCTGTTTCTTCTTCACTGTGCGACGCCATAGCCATCACATGGCTGATTTTGCCACAGAACCAAAGAGATTCAACCACTCTTGCCCCCCAAAGCAAGGCCTTAAAGGCACAGCCGGAGTATATAAGGAGATTCAACCCCCCCAAAACAAGGCACAGCCGGAGTATATAAGGAGATTCAAACCCCCAAAACAAGGCACAGCCGGAGTATATAAGGAGATTCAACCCCCCAAAACAAGGCACAGCCGGAGTATATAAGGAGATTCAACCCCCCAAAACAAGGCACAGCCGGAGTATATAAGGAGATTCAACCCCCCAAAACAAGGCACAGCCGGAGTATATAAGGAGCGGCTCTCATCGCGTGGCCGCATTTTGCCTTCCTGTTCATCATTCACTACTCTTTACCCTACCATTTATCTTCCTGTTCGTCATTCACTACTCTTTACCCCACCATTTACCTTCCTGTTCATCATTCACTACTCTTTACCCCACCATTTACCTTCCTGTTCGTCATTCACTACTCTTTCATTCACCTACTCTTTACCCTACCATTTACCTTCCTGTTCATCATTCACTACTCTTTACCCTACCATTTACCTTCCTGTTCGTCATTCACTACTCGTCATTTACTCCCCTACCATTTACCTTCCTGTTTCATTCATTCACCTACTCTTTACCCTACCATTTACCTTCCTGTTCGTCATTCACTACTCTTTACCCTACCATTTACCATTTACCTTCCTGTTCCTGTCATTCACCACTCTTTACCCTACCATTTACCTTCCTGTTCGTCATTCACTACTCTTTACCCTACCATTTACCTTCCTGTTCATTCTACTCTTTCACCTACTCTTTACTCTTTACCCTACCATTTACCTTCCTGTTTGTCATTCACTACTCTTTACCCTACCATTTACCTTCCTGTTCATCATTCTACTCACTCTTTACCCTACCATTTACCTTCCTGTTCGTCATTCACTACTCTTTACCCTACCATTTACCTTCCTGTTCGTCATTCACTACTCTTTACCCTACCATTTACCTTCCTGTTCGTCATTCACTACTCTTTACTACTCCCTACCATTTACCTTCCTGTTCATTTATCATTCACTACTCTTTACCCTACCATTTACCTTCCTGTTCATCATTCACTACTCTTTACCCTTTACCATTTACCTTCCTGTTCATCATTCACTACTCTTTACCCTACCTTCCTGTTCTCTTTACTCTTTACCCTACCATTTACCTTCCTGTTCGTCATTCACTACTCTTTACCCTACCATTTACCTTCCTGTTTGTCATTCACTACTCTTTACCCTACCATTTACCTTCCTGTTCTGTCATTCACTACTCTTTACCCTACCATTTACCTTCCTGTTCGTCATTCACTACTCTTTACCCTACCATTTACCTTCCTGTTCGTCATTCACTACTCTTTACCCTACCATTTACCTTCCTGTTCGTCATTCACTACTCTTTACCCTACCATTTACCTTCCTGTCATTCACTACTCTTTACCCTACCATTTACCTTCCTGTTCATCATTCACTACTCTTTACCCTACCATTTACCTTCCTGTTTGTCATTCACTACTCTTTACCCTACCATTTACCTTCCTGTTCATCATTCACTACTCTTTACCCTACCATTTACCTTCCTGTTCGTCATTCACTACTCTTTACCCTACCATTTACCTTCCCTCATTCACTGTTCATCATTCACTACTCTTTACCCTACCATTTACCTTCCTGTTCATCATTCACTACTCTTTACCCTACCATTTACCTTCCTGTTCGTCATTCACTCTTTACCCTACCATTTACCTTCCTGTTCGTCATTCACCACTCTTTACCCTACCATTTACCTTCCTGTTCACTCATTCTACCTCTTTTCACTACTCTTTACCCTACCATTTACCTTCCTGTTCATCATTCACTACTCTTTACCCTACCATTTACCTTCCTGTTCTACTCATTCACTACTTCTTTACCCTCTTTACCATTTACCTTCCTGTTCGTCATTCACTACTCTTTACCCTACCATTTACCATTCATTCACTACTCTTTACCCTACCATTTACCTTCCTGTTCATTTACCTTCCTGTTCGTCATTCACTACTCTTTACCCTACCATTCCTGTTACCTTCCTGTTCGTCATTCACTACTCTTTACCCTCACCATTTACCTTCCTGTTCATTCATTCACTACTCTTTACCCTACCATTTACCTTCCTGTTCGTCATTCACTACTCTTTACCCTACCATTTACCTTCCTGTTCGTTATTCACTACTCTTTACCCTGTTATCGTCATTCACTACCATTTACCTTCCTGTTCGTTATTCACTACTCTTTACCCTACCATTTACCTTCCTGTTCACTACTCTTTACCCCACCATTTCCCCCTGTAGCGCGAGCAGCAAGTGTCTGACTACCGTGACCCGATTCTATGGATTGGGTGCTTTGGCTTTAAGTAGGCCTGAGAAGAAAATGCTAGAACTACAAGAGGGAATAGAGATAATAGAGAATGACGCCACTATGTCAAATATTGTGGACTCTGGTGTAGGCATGCATGTGTGAACAGAGAAAAGTTTAGACCGTGTGAAAAATAATCAGGAATGATCGGAAATGAATGCACGCTTTTATTGTCGCATGGACAATGATGGAGAAATGATGGCTGGATGGCGTGCATGTTGCAGAATATTCTGGCTGCAATTATGGTTTTCTTTAGCGTCAAATCATTTGCATATTGACCGCGCACCTAGCTAGGGTCTTGCACCTGGATGGACTCCCGGCTACGTTTCCTGCAGCACTGAATCGAGGCTCCCTACGCTTCACCGCCATTGATCGTTACATGTGTGATTGCATTTCAGTGTGATGAGAAATCACCCAGCGAAGCACGTTACTCCTCAAATTTTTGTGATGGGAAAAAAAGAGCTAGATCTATGTTAATGAATCATTTTTCCTGAGAAAATGAATAAGGCAGACTTGGATTTTGTTGTGAGGTTATCCATGTTTATAATGCATTGTGATTGGATTGAAATGACGCGGTACGATTAAATCGCCTGAGTGACATATCGTTGGTGAAATTCACAAACCTCGTATCTCGATTTTTGGGGTTTTCGAGTTCGATACATAGTCAGCTCTCTATTTTTTCCCGCCACATTCCACCAAAAGCTTGTATCTCTAACGACTTTCTATCTGGGGTAAATGAGATTGTGTAAATAGAAGAAAAACTCGTATAAGTCCCAAATTCAGATCTACTTAAGGACAAAAACCTCTTCGTTCTTTTCAAGTATAAACAAAAAGTAATTTTAACAAAATGCAGGTCTAAGCACGCAATGTCTTTGTGGTAAGCGCTGTTAATTTTTAAAACTTTTATTTTTTATTTTTCTTAAAACTATCACAATTGAGATAGGAGGTTTGTGAATTTCACCAACGATGTGGTGTTAAAATAGAGCAGCAGCAAATTGTAGAACCTTAATTGCTGATGCGACTGTGCAAAAACTGTCGTTGGAAAAGATGGAGAGCTCATCACTTTACCGACGAGATTCGTGGTGAGGAACAATCAGGAATGCATTGGGAGGATACATGTGTGAATGCTTCATGAATTAGTAAATAAATCACATGGGTGTACATTTATCATATTCACATTAATTACCGGTAACCTGCATTAATTGTGATTCCATAAATGAGCCCCAGTGTTGTGCGCAACATTATTACACCCTTTGTGATGCGAAGGAAACGATAAAAATACTTACGTAAATGTGAAAAACATGTAAATGATGTTATGTGTATATGCTCAGTATGTACCAGGACCAAAATGTCTGACTGATAAATCAACTTTGTTCGTGCTTCAAAGAATTCCAGAAATAAGAAAAACATTAATAGGTGTGTGTGATAATCCAAGGACAGTTTCACACAAAGAAGGGATTAGGTTTTACTGCCAAGTTAAATTTCGATACATGGTATCCATGTATTATTTTTCTAGGCCATATTCTTATAGTTCTTTCCTTGTGAGAATATAAGCTCAGTTTGGGGATCTAAAAAGAAAAGAAAAAACAATGATTCATCAGATGTATTTAGTCTTAACACTAGCGTATCAACATTGCAAAACTTTTCCCTAATCTTTGTCCTGGCATTGTAAGTCTGCCTAAGGTCTCTGTACATGTTAACATTATTCACAAAATATCACTCTTTGCCCATGGCAACACAGTGAATTGTAAGTCATATTATGAGTGGCCTAGCGCTGTGTTGCCATGGGGAACTAGAGATATGTTGTGAATAATGTTAGCCTGTACAGAGACTTTAACAGTGCTCAGCATTAGACTACTTCAGGTCTGCTCTCTTTTGGATTGTGATTGTGATGCCACTGATTGTGAAGCCATGTAGCACAGCAAACCAATTAATGTATTATATTATTATAATTCCATGTTGATTGAAGCACCGCTCAGTTATCAACACCACGTTTCTTCATCAGGTAAAACGCACCATGTTCTGACAATAGGGCTATGGCACATTAGATTTGGTTTTTTTGTTTCATTGTGTATAGGCCTGCTGCATGTTTTGTTTCCAAACTAGACCTTAAAGAGCATGGTTGGTATCCAAAGACTCAGGCTACCTCAGAAAAAGGTTACACTGCCTTAGTTGTGTGTATGTAGTTTTAAAAGTTAGATGATGTTTGGGGGTTGGGAATGTCTGTGTAAGTTAGGATTAACGTTAGATGATGTTTGGGGGTTGGGAATGTCTGTGTAAGTTAGGATTAACGTTAGATGATGTTTGGGGGTTGGGGAAGTCAGTGTAGGTTAGGATTAACCTTAGATGATGTTTGGGGGTTGGGGAAGTCAGTGTAGGTTAGGATTAACCTTAGATGATGTTTGGGGGTTGGGGAAGTCAGTGTAGGTTAGGATTAACCTTAGATGATGTTTGGGGGTTGGGGAAGTCTTCAGTGCTTGCTACTTTCATGCTTCAGGACTCACCACTGACCGGTCAGCACTCATTCCAGATTTTTCCCATGCCAGAATTGGCCTGAAAAATAGGAACTGCGAAGACCAAAATAGTTGCACGGTACTGAAAAGGTTAATTCTGAATCTGATGAAACCAGCTTCTCAATTTAGATATGGAGCTTGATGCATGAATTGGGGCAGTGGGTGGATGCCTCGTGCCTCCATACGCCTCCACGAGTCTCCCCCTGTGGGGATACCGGGGGAAGGGGGGTGTCTCTCAAAAATAGTTTCCCCATGGATCTTCTCCACCTTCTGGAAGTTCTGTGCTTGTAACTTCCTCTAATCTGCCACTCTCTTAGACTCTGCCTTTTTCCTTTGCTGACTGTCATCTACTATCTTTCTGACTTATTGGCCCACTCTCCTGCCTTTTTTTCCAAAACAATATTTCAAATAACGTTTCTCATTTGAGCTCCTCCGAAATCAGAATGTGTCTGCTGTACGCAGCGGGGAGACCAGTGAAAACGAAAAACGGACACATATGTACTTTACCCATTATGGCCTTTTGGCATGGGAAAGAAGAAGAAGAAGGAGAAGAAGAAGAAGAAGATGCATGAATGTATCTCTGTCCGTGCATTACGGTCCAGGTATTGGGTTTAGTCTTCAAACTGCAGTAACTGAAACGTTTCAGTTCATGTTCAATTGTCACAGCATTATTATTCAGTCTTCCTTGTTTAGGCTTGTTCATTCATTATCAATGTTGACATAATTAGGTGTCCAGGCTGCTATAGGGAACAGGTACATGTATACAGCATTAATTACTGAGTAAGTAATGGTGGATTGCAAGGCATTCTAGCCCAACCCGCCAGAATAGCATCTGCCCCCTCTGCTATCTGGCAGTCATGGTCGGAAACGTCTGGCATACATGGTGAATTCAAAACTGAAAACTGCTCTTTTTGGGGGGAGGGGGGGGGGGGGTGATTCTAATATATCACTCAGCCCTTCCTCATTTTATAACTGGCGATATTATTATTTAACAGCATAACTTGGGCAGGTTTAATATATGAATAACCATGAGCTGATGATGCTTTCTTCCACTTAAACCAAAGACACTCAAGGTACTTCTTTTGGGGGCGTTTCCTTGGAAATTAGAAGCAGCATGCAATTTTTTTAAACAAAATTCTGGTTTGAGCTCGTAAATATCAAATTCTTGATGGCTCAGATGGTTTAAAAGTTGAAAAGGAACAAACTTTGGAACAATGTTGTCCTTGCCTAGGGGTGATACTGATAATAGTATAGTAGACTATTAACTATAATTGTAAGTTAACTAAGTTGATACGAATGTGTCATTTGGATGAACACAAAAACCATTATATATCATAATGTCAACAATACAATCACCACACTTGATTATCAGCCTCATTATGACAGTATGAGATGTTGGTGGGTTTTTTATACGAATTGACATGACACATTCTGATAAACGTCATGACATCGGGTTCAATGACAAGGAAGCGACACTATGACTATAAGGGCAAAGTGCAATACATGAAGAGAAAAGATATAATACTAAAGCATTGTAGTTTGTCTGTAAACATATTTGTTAATGTCAATGAATCAATTCATTGCTGTTGATTTGTTCTCTTTCGTTCGTTTTACATGCTGATGATGTCTTTTCTTTTTCCCCATTTGTTTGCAACAGCTGAACATATTTATTTTATTCATTTGCAGATTTAGAATAGCCAACAATGTGTATATATTTTAAAATGGGTTTGTTCCAAATGTAGCGAAATGTAGCCTTGTAATTGTTCATTGTGCTGGATTGTTTTGAAAATGGCTCAATTTGATTCTGGAATCCTTGACTGGATTTACATGTACAGAGGAACCTCGCTTATAAGACCCCCCCCCCCCCCCCCCCCCCCAAATCTCCCTCCTACTTAAGACCTACTTCTGTGAGACATTGCCCTTTGTAAGTATTAAAATTACCTCCCTTAAGCAACTCCCTCCCACGTAAGACCTTAGCATACTTAGTAGGATGGGCGCTATATAAATACTCCTCATTATTATTATTATTTTGGGTGATTTTTTGAAGTCTTAAAAAGGAGGTTCTGTTTTTGATGTAAGTGAATGTAACAATGATGGTAGTTCTGTGTTCGATGTAGTCAGATTCTTCTCTGTACTTCATGTGACCTTTGTTTTTATTGCTGTTTATATTAATAACCATTCTGATTGATTTATTTTCTGTGCTGGCTGGAGTAAAATAGCTGAATTTCATTATTATGTTTTAGCTGAATATACTTGTGGCGGTGCCATAGCCGATGAAGTTTAACCGAGGCTTGGTCACCGCTACAGCTATCTGTATTAATAAAATAAAAAATCGGGACTTTACTGGTTTCGTACTGCCTCCGGGCATTGCCTCCAGTATTGTTCCAACCATATTTGTATTTACAAATGTCCCATATGTGTCTGATTCAGACCAAGAGGACGTTAAACTCCATTTTCTCTCTCTCTGTTTTAGCTGACTTATTTTATACCATTGTCCTGTTGGTTGGGGGGGGGGGGGGGGGGGGGGGGGGGAGTGTATTAAATCCACCATTGTTAATGTGTTTGGTTTACAAAGCTCAACTGATTATTTGTGTCTAGTATTTTGGTTATGGATTGATATTCAAAGCTGATTTTTTTTATGAGTTGGTTTTTTTTATGTACAAATATCAGTTGGTAACTTTTTTATCACCTCATCACTATCTTTCTGCCTTACTGGGGATCCAGCCAAAGACGGACACTAGGCGCATAACAGCAGGGTCTTTTGACAGGAAACTGAGCAATCGAAGAAGAAAAAGTTTTTCCCCCACTTCTTCTGGAAATTATGTGCTTGTAACTTCCTCTAACTGTCCCTTCCTTTCCCTGCACGTGTCCCACTGTCCCTTCCTTTCCCTGCACTGTCCCCTTTTCCCTGCCTTTCCCTTCCTGCACGTGTCCCACTGTCATCTACTATCCTTTCCCTGCACGTGTCCCACTGTCCCTTCCTTTCCCTGCACGTGTCCCATTCTTTTCCCTGCACGTGTCCCACTGTCCCTTCCTTTCCCTAGTCCCACTGTCCCTTACAAAGATTTTGTCCCACTGTCCCAAACGTGTCCCACTGGCACACTGCTGCACGTGGTCCCTTCTTTTCCCTGCACGTGTCCCACTGTCCCTTCCTTTCCCTGCACGTTCCCACTGTCCCTCCCTCACGTCCCATGCACGTCCCACTGTCCCTTCCTTTCCCACGTGCTTCTTTTCCCTGCACGTGTCCCACTGTCCCTTCCTTTCCCTGCACTGCCCTCATCCCACTGACACGTGTCCCAAACTGAGCTGCATCTGTCCCTTCCTTTCCCTGCACGTGTCCCACTGTCCCTTCTTTTCCCTGCAAAACGTGTCCCACTGTCCCTTTTTCCCTGCAGAACGTGTCCCACTGTCCCTTCTTTCCCTGCACGTGTCCCACTGTTTCCCTGCACGTGTCCCTTCCTTTCCCTGCACGTGTCCCACTGTCCCTTCCTTTCCCTGCACGTGTCCCACTGTCCCTTCTTTTCCCTTTCCCTGCACGTGTCCCACTGTCCCTTCTTTTCCCTGCACGTGTCCCACTGTCCCTTCTTTTCCCTGCACGTGTCCCACTGTCCCTTCCTTTCCCTGCACGTGTCCCACTGTCCCTTCCTTTCCCTGCACGTGTCCCACTGTCCCTTCCTTTCCCTGCACGTGTCCCACTGTCCCTTCTTTTCCCTGCACGTGTCCCACTGTCCCTTCCTTTCCCTGCACGTGTCCCACTGTCCCTTCCTTTCCCTGCACGTGTCCCACTGTCCCTTCCTTTCCCTGCACGTGTCCCACTGTCCCTTCCTTTCCCTGCACGTGTCCCACTGTCCCTTCCTTTCCCTGCACGTGTCCCACTGTCCCTTCCTTTCCCTGCACGTGTCCCACTGTCCCTTCCTTTCCCTGCACGTGTCCCACTGTCCCTTCTTTTCCCTGCACTGTCCCTTCTTTTCCCTGCACGTGTCCCACTGTCCCTTCTTTTCCCTGCACTGTCCTTTCCCTGCACGTGTCCCACTGTCCCTTCTTTTCCCTGCACGTGTCCCACTGTCCCTTCCTTTCCCTGCACGTGTCCCACTGTCCCTTCCTTTCCCTGCACGTGTCCCACTGTCCCTTCCTTTCCCTGCACGTGTCCCACTGTCCCTTCCTTTCCACTCCCACGTGTCCCTGTCCCTTCTTTTCCCTGCACGTGTCCCACTGTCCCTTCTTTTCCCTGCACGTGTCCCACTGTCCCTTCTTTTCCCTGCACGTGTCCCACTGTCCCTTCTTCTTTCCCTGCACGTGTCCCACTGTCCCTTCCTTTCCCTGCACGTGTCCCACTGTCCCTTCCTTTCCCTGCACGTGTCCCACTGTCCCTTCCTTTCCCTGCACGTGTCCCACTGTCCCTTCTTTTCCCTGCACGTGTCCCACTGTCCCTTCCTTTCCCTGCACGTGTCCCACTGTCCCTTCCTTTCCCTGCACGTGTCCCACTGTCCCTTCCTTTCCCTGCACGTGTCCCACTGTCCCTTCTTTTCCCTGCACGTGTCCCACTGTCCCTTCCTTTCCCTGCACGTGTCCCACTGTCCCTTCCTTTCCCTGCACGTGTCCCACTGTCCCTTCCTTTCCCTGCACGTGTCCCACTGTCCCTTCTTTTTCCCTGCACGTGTCCCACTGTCCCTTCCTTTTCCCTGCACGTGTCCCACTGTCCCTTCCTTTCCCTGCACGTGTCCCACTGTCCCTTCCTTTCCCTGCACGTGTCCCACTGCACGTGTCCCACTGTCCCTTTTTCCCTGCACACTGTGTCCCACTGTCCCTGCACGTGTCCCACTGTCCCTTCTTTTCCCTGCACGTGTCCCACTGTCCCTCCTTTCCCTGCACGTTCCCACTGTCCCTTCTTTTCCCTGCACGTGTCCCACTGTCCCTTCTTTTCCCACACTGTCCCACTACTTCTACTTTTCCCTGCACGTGTCCCACTGTCCCCTTCACACTTCTACTTTTCCCTACACGTGTCCCACTGTCTCTTCTTTTCCCTGCACGTGTCCCACTGTCCCTTCTTCACTTTTCCCACTGTCCCACTGTCTTCCCACTGTCCCTTCTTTTCACACTTCTTCCCTGCTCTACTTTTCCCTCCGTGTCCCACTGTGTCCCACTGCTCTACTTTTCCCTGCACGTGTCCCACTGTCCCCTTCACACTGCTCTACTTCACACTGCTCTACTTTTCCCTGCACGTGTCCCACTGTCCCTTCTTCACACTGCTGTCCCTTTGTCCCTTCACGTGTCCCACTGTCCCTTCTTCACACTGCTCTACTTTTCCCTGCACGTGTCCCACTGTCCCTTCTTCACACTGCTCTACACGTGTCCCACTTCCCTTCTACTTTTCCCTGCACCTGTCCCTTCTTCACACTGCTCTACTTTTCCCTGCACGTGTCCCACTGTCCCTTCTTCACTTTTCCCCCTCCCACTGTCCCTTCTTCACCTCTACTTTTCCCTACATGTGTCCCACTGTCCCTTCTTCACACTGCTCTATCCCTTCTTCCCACTGCTCGTGTCCCACTGTACTTTTGTGTCCCACTGTCCCTTCTTCACACTGCTCTACTTTTCCCTACATGTGTCCCACTGTCCCTTCTTCACACTGCTCTACTTTTCCCTGCACGTGTCCCACTGTCCCTTCTTCACACTGCTCTGCACGTGTCCCACTGTCTACTTTTCCCTTCCCTGTCCCACTGTGTCCCACTGTCCCTTCTTCACACTGCTCTACTTTTCCCTGCACGTGTCCCACTGTCCCTTCTTCACACTGCTCTACTTTCCCCTTCCCACTGTCCCTTCTTCACACTGCTCTACTTTTCCCTACACGTGTCCCACTGTCCCTTCTTCACACTGCTCTACTTTTCCCTGCACGTGTCCCACTGTCCCTTCTTCACACTGCTCTACTTTTCCCTACACGTGTCCCACTGTCCCTTCTTCACACTGCTCTACTTTTCCCTACACGTGTCCCACTGTCCCTTCTTCACACTGCTCTACTTTTCCCTACACGTGTCCCACTGTCCCACTGTCCCTTCTTCACACTGCTCTCTTCACACTGCTCTACTTTTCCCTGCACGTGTCCCACTGTCCCTTCTTCACACTGCTCTACTTTTCCCTGATGCATCTGCCAGAAATGTGTGCGGCTGTGAACGTGTGTGTGCATGAAAGTGTGTGCGCAGACATCCACTTGTCTGTGTATTTATATGTGTGAGAGTGAGTATGTGTGTCAAGTCAAGTCAAGTCAAAATTGTCTATTGAGGGTTAAAGAATAAGCTGACAAGGCTTTTTTCATCCTGTGTGTACATGCGTGTGTGTGTGTGTGTGTGTGTGTGTGTGTGTGCATGTCAGCTTGTGTGTGTATATGTGTTTGCATTATGCTCTGTGTGTGATAAGCTCCTAACTGATTGTGATGGATTCACTGTTGCACTGCATAACCTGTTGGCATTACTTACCTTAAGCTCATGGTTGTTACATTTCTTCGTTTCTGCCAAAGTGTGGACACCTGTGTTCACCTTCTGTCATGTTTTCTCACTCTTCCAAGCCACATTATTGTTGCATAATAAATGGTGAATTCTCCCTGGCCAAACAAAAGACGTGCTAATTTAATACCTGCCTAGGTACTGTTGTTGTCAAAACATTCCCTGTGAAGAATATTTTTATCAGTATTGTTAACTTCCCAGTTTGATGTGCAAGTAAAAGTATGTCATTTCCTTTCATAAAAAGAAAAAAGGATTTGTGTATGTAAAAAGCTGTACATTTTTTTTCTCTTCTAAAACCAGTTCAGTCCTTAAAACAAAGGAATACAGGATCTGTCCCTTGACATTATGAATGGACAGTGATGAAAGTTTATTAGCAATATCAAAAATGATTCATTGCTGATTTTAGCGTATTGAAAGGGTCATTCATATACCCGATGTTGTCCCCTTGTATTGCAGTGTTCATGAATGCAGGACTATCCTTTATAGCTCATTTTAAATGGAAGAATATGTGCATGAATCCATAGCCTAACACTCGACAATTATTTGCCAGAATTATTTTCCTGACTGAAGTTTGCCCTCTGTCGGCACCTTCAAGATAAACTTTGATTTCCAAGAATTGATCGTCACTGTAATTGACTGTTCCAAGTGTAAAAGCATAAACATGTATTCATTTCTTTCTTTTTTTAAGACAGATATATGAATTGCCTCTTCTTAAAAATGTGTGTTTGCGCATGCGGAAACAAAATTAAAAACAAATTGTACTAACATCTGTTACTGAACTGCAATTGATCCATCTATTTGCTCTCTCTCTCTCTCTCTCTCTCTCTCTCTCTCTCTCTCTCTCTCTCTCTCTCTCTCTCCTAGTTCTTTAAAGTTGCACCCTGACAGATGAGTTTTTGCAAGAAACACGTCAAGTTCACCAAAAAGACAGCCTTTTCAAGGATCGGAACACTCACTTTGCTTTGGTTTCCTATAAATCAAACCGACAAAACGGCGATTCCTCCTTGGCGGAGTTGCCGGAGAGAAGCCATTTTGGACGGGATGGGTGGAGGCCACTGAGTGGTTGAAGCTTTTTCTTCTTTGTACTGCAGTAAAAAAAATATTGGAGTTATTTCCTTTAATGTGAGCGAAACTCCTTGTTGTACACTGTATAAAAAGGCTTGTATTGTGGAAACATTATGCAAACGATTTGGTCTAACTCAGGCGGTCATTCGAAAATGCCTTCTCTTTCACTGAAAGAATCTGACTTCCAGCACCTCCGCCAAGGAGGAATCGCCGATTTGACGGTTTGGTTTCTAGGAAACCAGGGCAAAGTGAGTGTTGCAATCTCTGTAAAGGGTGTGTTTTCCTGGTGGTCACGATGTGTTTCTTGCAAAAACGTATCCCTCAGGGTGCCCCTTTATTGTTGCCAACTTTTGCCTGTACAACAACATTGCCCCTAACCACACCCCCTCCACACCCTAACCCCCTTCTTTCACCCGCCCCAACATTCTTAATTGCCTACATTATGTGTTAATGAAACAGATGTCTTAATGTGTCTCACTGCCAATTACAAAACACAGCAAGTCAATGAAATGGGATGTACAGTAGAGGAATTCAATGTACATAATGATACACTACTGCTTTGTGATGGCTTACACCTCCCTACAGCCAGTGGAATGTTCTACATCATTGTCTAGTTATCCACTGACCTATACATAGTGTGGGATGAAAAACAAATTGAACTGTGTTAATTAATTATATAATTATTACTGCTTCCATGGAATTGTATGGATTTTTGGAGAGAGAGAAAATGTGTGGAAAATGTTTGGTTTTTTCCTTTTGAAAGTGTTCAGTAAATGAGGTGAAAATATGTGAATTGTGTCCTTTATGTAAATGTGTATGTCGCATTGAGAGAGAGAGAGAGAGAGAGAGAGAGAGAGAGAGACAGACGGACAGACGGAGACAAGAGAGAGAAAGAGGGAGAGAGAGAGAGAGAGAGAGACAGACAAAGAGATATATATGCAGAGACAGAGAGAATGATTTGAGGGAGAGATAGAAAGATTATGTAAATGTGTGTGTGTGTGTGTGTGTGTGTGAGAGAGAGAGAGAGAGAGAACAGACAGACAGACGGAGACAAAGAGAGAAAGAGAGACAGACAGACAAACAGACAAAGAGATAAGAGAGACAGAGAGAAGACAAGAGAGAGAGAGAGAAGAGAGATGATTGGGGAGAGCAGAGACAGAGAGAGATGATTTGAGAGGAGAGCAGAGAGAGAGAGATTTGAGGGAGAGAGAGAGAGAGAGAGAGAGAGAGAGAGAGAGAGAGACAGACAGACAGACTGAGACATAAAATAATAAACGTGCACCTCTCTCTCACTCTCCGAGTCTTTAGGGGGGTCTCTTTCTGTGACCCCCACTTTTCCATTTGTGTATTAACACCTTTATTCCCCTGTTGTCTTTTTGGGAGGGGACCTGCTTGTCCTTTTTCCCTTCTCTCTTTGTTTTCTTTGTCCCTGCCAAGAGGGTTACTTTCCTTCAAGCACTCACAGATACAATACTCAAATGCACTGTTAGGCCTATGACATCAACTCCTCCAAGTAAAAGTCAGTCTTCTTAACTCACCCCCTCCCTCCCTCCCTCCGCCCCCTTTTGCCCAGACACATATGGTAAGGTGGGACAAAACGCCCTCCCCTCCCTCCCTCATTTCCCCCCTCTGCACAGACACATATGGTAAGGTGGGGCAAAACGCCCACCCTCCCTCCGTCATTTCCCCCCTCTGCACAGACACATATGGTAAGGTGGGGCAAAACGCCCTCCCCTCCCTCCGTCATTTCCCCCCTCTGCACAGACACATATGGTAAGGTGGGACAAAACGCCCTCCCCTCCCTCCCTCATTTCCCCCCTCTGCACAGACACATATGGTAAGGTGGGGCAAAACGCCCTCCCCTCCCTCCCTCATTTCCCCCCTCTGCACAGACACATATGGTAAGGTGGGGCAAAACGCCCTCCCCTCGTTCCCTCCCTCCCTCATTTCCCCCCTCTGCACAGACACATATGGTAAGGTGGGGCAAAACGCCCTCCCCTCGTTCCCTCCTTCCCTCATTTCCCCCCTCTGCACAGACACATATGGTAAGGTGGGGCAAAACGCCCTCCCTCCGTCATTTCCCCCCTCTGCACAGACACATATGGTAAGGTGGGGCAAAACACCCTCCCTCCGTCATTTCCCCCCTCTGCACAGACACATATGGTAAGGTGGGGCAAAACGCCCTCCCCCTCCCTCCGTCATTTCCCCCCTCTGCACAGACACATATGGTAAGGTGGGGCAAAACACCCTCCCTCCGTCATTTCCCCCCTCTGCACAGACACATATGATAAGGTGGGGCAAAACACCCTCCCCCTCCGTCATTTCCCCCCTCTGCACAGACACATATGGTAAGGTGGGGCAAAACGCCCTCCCCTCCCTCCCTCCGTCATTTCCCCCCTCTGCACAGACACATATGATAAGGTGGGGCAAAACGCCCTCCCCTCGTTCCCTCCCTCCGTCATTTCCCCCCTCTGCACAGACACATATGGTAAGGTGGGGCAAAACGCCCTCCCCTCGTTCCCTCCTTCCCTCATTTCCCCCCTCTGCACAGACACTTATGGTAAGGTGGGGCAAAACGCCCTCCCCTCGTTCCCTCCTTCCCTCATTTCCCCCCTCTGCACAGACACTTATGGTAAGGTGGGGCAAAACGCCCTCCCCTCGTTCCCTCCTTCCCTCATTTCCCCCCTCTGCACAGACACTTATGGTAAGGTGGGGCAAAACGCCCTCCCCTCGTTCCCTCCCTCCCTCATTTCCCCCCTCTGCACAGACACTTATGGTAAGGTGGGGCAAAACGCCCTCCCCTCCCTCCCTCCGTCATTTTCCCCCTCTGCACAGACACTTATGGTAAGGTGGGGCAAAACGCCCTCCCCTGCCTAAAAAAGAAATCCCCCTTCTCTTGATGTTTTGTATTAAATGTAACCGATAAAGGCCCAGCCACACTACAACATATCCTAACCGTTGAACATTTGAAAGATGCAGATCAACACACACATCCCCCTCAAATTCTTGGTTCATTGCGGGTTTTTCTGTCACGCTTTTATATTCTGCTATTAGGAACTGCATATATTTTAATTGTTTAAAAGGATGAAAATTAACTTTAAATATAAGAAACGAATGAGGCTTATATGCTCAATCTGTAGTAAGAAAGGCAATACTGAAAAAACGGAAAGAATCGACAAAATGGAGGGGGGGGGGGGGGGGGGGGGGGGTGTTGATGTGCATCTTTACCAGAATCTTTTGTATACAAGTGGCAATAAATGCCAACAAATTGCTTGGCCTTTGTGCCCCACTTTGCCATAAATAGAAGACAATAGCACATATAAATAAGATAATGCAACCCTGCTTTCAACCGTACCACTTCACAAACAACATTCCTTTTCTACTGAATGATGCACATGGGCAGAGTTCAAGCACTTCAATATTCAAAGTAACAATACTTTTCCCATGCTTCTGCGCATCACATTTACTAGTGCCTCTGAGTACACGACAATAACTGAGGTTGATTGTGCTCACGCATCTTATGTGCGTTAAAACAATTCAAGGGCCACTAAGCGTTTGTCAGTTATAAATTCCTCTTGATCCATTCCCTTTAAATCACCCATATAACCAATATTATGGAAAAACAAAACAATAAACAGAACAAAACAAGAAAAAATAGATGGTGTTGCCACAGCGTTGACGTGCTCTCCAGGCAGGGGCAGCACAAAGTTCACAGGAATCTTCCCCGAAACAATAGAGACAAAACAATATGGAGCTCTATGCGCTTTACATAATCTACATTTAACAGATATAAATACGGTAAGCACAAAACCAATTACCGCACACTGAGTACATGGGAAATTTAATAACACAATAGTAAAGTCTAAAAACATTAGACAAATAACATCAAAAGATCAATCTTTAAACAGCTCAAATTCCTCCATCATTTTACCCATGGACACACACACACATACACATACACGCAAGCATGCGCGCGCACACACACACGCGCGCACACGTGTGCGCACAGACGCACACGCACATACACGCGCCAGTAGAATATAAGCAGGCTATAATCATTAAAGCAGTATAACAAAGCAATGTATGTATATTGACACCACAAAACAATGCATGTATATTGACACCACAAAGCAATGTATGTATATTGACACCACAAAAGCAATGTATGTATATTGACACAACAAAACAATGTATGTATATTGACACCACAAAACAATGCATGTATATTGACACAACAAAACAATGTATGTATATTGACACAACAAAACAATGTATGTATATTGACACAACAAAACAATGTATGTATATTGACACAACAAAACAATGTATGTATATTGACACAACAAAACAATGTATGTATATTGACACAACAAAACAATGTATGTATATTGACACCACAAAACAATGCATGTATATTGACACAACAAAACAATGTATGTATATTGACACAACAAAACAATGTATGTATATTGACACAACAAAACAATGTATGTATATTGACACAACAAAACAAATGTATATTGACACAACAAAACAATGTATGTATATTGACACAACAAAACAATGCATGTATATTGACACAACAAAACAATGTATGTATATTGACACAACAAAGCAATGTATGTATATTGACACAACAAAGCAATGTATGTATATTGACATGTATGTATATTGACACAAAACAATGTATGTATATTGACACAACAAAACAATGCATGTATATTGACACAACAAAACAATGTATGTATATTGACACAACAAAACAATGTATGTATATTGACACAACAAAACAATGTATGTATATTGACACAACAAAACAATGTATGTATATTGACACAACAAAACAATGTATGTATATTGACACAACAAAACAATGTATGTATATTGACACAACAAAACAATGTATGTATATTGACACAACAAAACAATGTATGTATATTGACACAACAAAACAATGTATGTATATTGACACAACAAAACAATGTATGTATATTGACACAACAAAACAATGCATGTATATTGACACAACAAAACAATGTATGTATATTGACACAACAAAACAATGTATGTATATTGACACAACAAAACAATGCATGTATATTGACACAACAAAACAATGTATGTATATTGACACAACAAAACAATGTATGTATATTGACACAACAAAACAATGTATGTATATTGACACAACAAAACAATGCATGTATATTGACACAACAAAACAATGTATGTATATTGACACAACAAAACAATGTATGTATATTGACACAACAAAACAATGCAATATGTATATTGACACAACAAAACAATGTATGTATATTGACACAACAAAACAATGTATGTATATTGACACAACAAAACAATGTATGTATATTGACACAACAAAACAATGACACAACAAAACAATATGTATATTGACACAACAAAACAATGTATGTATATTGACACAACAAAACAATGTATGTATATTGACACCACAAAGCAATGTATGTATATTGACACCACAAAACAATGTATGTATATTGACACAACAAAACAATGCATGTATATTGACACAACAAAACAATGACACAACAAAACAATATGTATATTGACACAACAAAACAATGTATGTATATTGACACAACAAAACAATGTATGTATATTGACACAACAAAACAATGTATGTATATTGACACCACAAAACAATGTATGTATATTGACACCACAAAACAATGTATGTATATTGACACAACAAAACAATGTATGTATATTGACACAACAAAACAATGTATGTATATTGACACAACAAAACAATGTATGTATATTGACACAACAAAACAATGTATGTATATTGACACAACAAAACAATGTATGTATATTGACACAACAAAACAATGTATGTATATTGACACAACAAAACAACATGTATGTATATTGACACAACAAAACAATGCATGTATATTGACACAACAAAACAATGTATGTATATTGACACAACAAAAGCAATGTATGTATATTGACACAACAAAACAATGTATGTATATTGACACAACAAAACAATGTATGTATATTGACACAACAAAATCAATGTATGTATATTGACACAACAAAACAATGTATGTATATTGACACAACAAAACAATGTATGTATATTGACACAACAAAACAATGTATGTATATTGACACAACAAAACAATGTATGTATATTGACACAACAAAACAATGTATGTATATTGACACAACAAAACAATGTATGTATATTGACACAACAAAACAATGTATGTATATTGACACAACAAAGCAATGTATGTATATTGACACAACAAAACAATGTATGTATATTGACACAACAAAACAATGTATGTATATTGACACAACAAAACAATGTATGTATATTGACACAACAAAGCAATGCATGTATATTGACACAACAAAGCAATGTATGTATATTGACACCACAAAACAATGTATGTATATTGACACAACAAAACAATGTATGTATATTGACACAACAAAAGCAATGTATGTATATTGACACAACAAAGCAATGTATGTATATTGACACAACAAAACAATGTATGTATATTGACACAACAAAACAATGTATGTATATTGACACAACAAAACAATGTATGTATATTGACACAACAAAACAATGTATGTATATTGACACAACAAAACAATGTATGTATATTGACACAACAAAACAATGTATGTATATTGACACAACAAAACAATCTATGTATATTGACACAACAAAACAATCTATGTATATTGACACAACAAAACAATGTATGTATATTGACACAACAAAGCAATGTATGTATATTGACACCACAAAACAATGTATGTATATTGACACAACAAAACAATGCATGTATATTGACACAACAAAGCTGGTATATACTAATAATAATAAACAGATACTTATATAGCGCTTTTTATCGAGCACAAAGCGCTTTACAGTCACACGCATGGCAGAACACAGAAGACACATTCTCACTGAAACGCACACAAACTTACTCAAACATACACTAGCTTGTACAAACACGCGTGCACGCACGCATATACACACACACAGACACACACAAGCACACACGTGCACTCACATGCACAAAACATTCACGTGTGCTCACACTCACAGACACATACTCGCAAAAAACTCACCCCCCCCCCCCCCCCCCCCCCTCTCTAGCCGAAAACAATCTCTCCTGCGCACACATACACTCATACACATGCAAGCACATATACCCACACAGAACACACTCACACACACAACACACACCTGCTCGGAAGCGCGGTCGTGGGCGCATGCACACTCACACTCGCGAACACGCTCACAAATTACATACATACACTTACACACACACAAATTACATACAAACATATGGACATACATCGCACAATCACAATCACACATACACACACACACAAACAAACACGCACACACACACACACTCACACACACACTGAACAATCACACACACACACACACGTACGCACGCATGTACACAAATACACGCATACGCGCGTGCACACACACACACACACACACACACACACACACACACACACACACACACACACACACACACACACACACACACACACACACACACACTCACACACGCACATGGAGATGGGGGGGTGTTATTGGAAAGACTGCCGGAACAGATGGGTTTTCAGGTTTGTTTTGAACGATACTAATGATTGACTATGTCTGACAGCAGAAGGCCATGAATTCCAGAGTTTGACTGCTGATGATGTAAAAGCTCTACCGCCGTGCCTATCACGTTTAAATTTTTGTATTCGAAAGATCCTATTGTCATGTGCTGAGCGGAGGGATCGAGATGAACGTAAATTTCAAGAAGCTCAGAGAGGTATTGCGGTGCTGTTCCCGATATGATCTGATAGCAGAGACAGGCAGCTTTGTAAGTTTATTCTTTGTTGAACGGGTAGCCAATGTAACTCTTTAAGTAGAGGTGATGTGTGTTGAAGACGCTTGGCTTTGAAGACCATTCTAGCAGCAGAGTTTTGAAGTTGTTGTAAGGGTTTGAGAAGCGCCTGTGGGTAACCAAGTAGAAGGGAGTTGCAGTAATCTAATCTAGACAAAATGTATGAACTGACTAGCGTTTTGGTTGCCTCGGTCGTGAGAAAGGGGCGTATAGAGCTGATTCGCCTGAGTTCGATGTATGTAGCCTGGCAGATCTTAGTGATATGCTGTTGCATGGAAAGGTCTTCATCCAAGAAAGCGCCAAGGTTGCGAACATGTTCAGAAAAATGGATGTTGGAATCTCCAAGGGCAATGGTGGAGGGCAGAGAGCTAGAGTCAACAGATGGGGGAAGCAATCTAAGTGCTTCAGTCTTGTCATCGTTTAGTTTAAGCTTATTGTTTGATATCGGTGTTTTCACTTCAGTGACACAATCTTGAAGAGTGTGAATAAGCTGGTCGTGAGCTAGCGGTGAAGCACGATGATTGAGTTGAGTATCATCGGCATACATTTCATGACGGACAGAGTGTATATAGACACGCGGACATATAGACACCCGGACATATAAACACGTAACCGACTAGCTAAGCTTGGAGACATCAAAGGGGAAATTTTATTCATCCTACAAACATTTGGCCGAATCACAAAAAATACTTTACATTGACAAGTGCGAAAATGATATTGACTTATTGAAATTGAATGATATAGAGTTACTGAAATTCAAATTTGCCGAATACTTGTAATAGCGGAAATTGCTGATTCCGCGTAATCGGCTGCCCATTCCGCGTAATCGGCTGCCTATTCCGTGAAATAGGCAAGAAAAAACACCCTTTACACAGATTCGGCAAATCGTTGCTCAATACGTGAAATAGGCAACGATTTGCTGATTACATGGAATCAGCAAATTTACTGCCGATTCCGCGGAATCGGCAATTTCACAGATTCGGCACGACATATATATAGACACGCGGACATAATTATAGACACGCGGACATATAGACACCCGGACATATAGACACGTAGCCGACTAACTAAGCTTGGGGACATCAAAGGGGAATCAATTAACCTTTACCGGATCATGCTTTTGACTACACGGACACGATGGCGGGGGTCTTCCACGACCCCCTACTCAGCAAAGAGCAAATTCCGAGGTGTTTATCCCTGTCCGGATGGCGGGGGTCTCCCACGACCCCTACTTGTCAAAGAGGCACCATGTGTTTATCCCTGTCCGGATGGCGGGGGTCTCCCACGACCCCTACTCAATGCACTGCAGTGCTCTTTAAAGTAGGGGTCGTGGGAGACCCCCGTCATCCGGACAGGTATATCAAAATTACGCGTCATATTACGTCATCTATATTTTATACACATTAATGAAATTTAACACACTTAAAGCCATTTACTTTTTTGACGAAGTCATGAAATTTCATGAAGATTGCTTAAATAGTTTTAGAGATATAAAATGTTTTGTGTGTCAAGGGGTCGTGGGCGACCCCAGAAGTCCGGTAAAGGTTAAGATTATTTGATGTCTCCAAGGCTAGTCTGCTAGGTAGATACATTATCTGACAGCTTAGCTCACGTCACAAATCAAAGAACACTATAAAACCATCCCTGCAAAACAGGTTATGACCACATGTGTATTCATGTAAGGAAAAGCTTTTGTGAAGGATTTTCACAACGTTCTACAATATTTTCAACAAACTTTAGAATTTTCACCTTGAAATGGTAAGGGGCCTATCTGATCTTTCAGTGCTGATTCCACTGTGCTTAGATATAGGTTTAATTTTCTAAACAAGGCCTTCTGGCTCAAGAACGAATTACAATCAAATGAGTATATAACTAGCAGAGCCGGATCCAGGGGGGTTACCTGGGTTCCGTAACCCCCCCCCCCACACACACACACACACACTCACTCCCACAAAAGAAAGAGAAAGAGAAAAAAAGAAAGACAGTCGTTCTTTCTGTTTTGTTGTTCTAAGGTACACTTTAAATAAAAGGGATTTTGGGCACTTTATTTTGTTGAAAAAGCTTCAGCTGACCCCCACCAGGGCCGTTACCCTTGGACCCCACTGGGGGCCGGCCCCCACCCACGTTTGTAACCCCGCCTCTAATGTGTTCCAGGTCCAGCCCTGACTAGTGTAATCATTTTTTTAAACATAGCATGTTGCATCTGATTAGATTTGTTGAATTAGAAGTAATAAAACTGTCTCAACCTTTAGAAGGACTCTACTGAACAGCAAAACGCCACGAGATTAGTAAGGTACACTGTTTCAAAACCAACAGAATGTTTTGCTGATGAGTGTTGTAATAAAAACAAGCAAACCATACAGCCACCTTTTCCCCTTGCTTGTTGAAGCCAATCCGTTCACAAAATCAAGTTCAAATACCCGTGATCTGCAATTCATTATCATAAGCTGTCTATGCAATTCAGAACAAATTCATGGGGCACTGGCTTGAGTAAAGCTTACGTCTTTGTATGAGAAAGCTAGAAACGTCAAGACTAGGGTAAATTGTTGCAAAGCCGACCAACTCGATCACGATTACGTTAGGCCTACTGTATGTGTATTTACTACTGTATGTGTATTTACTACTGTATGTGTATTTACTACTGTATGTGTATTTACTACTGTATGTGTATTTGGGAAATGATGGAAAGCAGGAGGGTAATCGTGTGTGTGTCTCGATCAGTTGGTCAGTCTGTATGTCTGTCTGTCTGTCTATCTGTCTGTCTGTCTGTCTGTCTGTAGGTTCATGCTAACCAGTGAGCTTTGATGGCGTTGCCTCTTGTTATGAAATGATACAGATTCAAGAAACTCAAAATGATTTAAGAAATTTAAACTGATTTTAAGAAATAGAATTATAGAAACTACTTATGCTGGTCTCAGGAAACTGCAACAGATCTTAAGAAATTTAAACTAATGAAATGGAAACTGATGAGCACCCCATAAGCTTTAAGCTTGTTGCTGCTCTATCTGTCAGCGCCTGTTAGTGTCAGTATTGTAACGCACTTTACCACAGGGTAGAAAGCACACACAGGACAACAACAAACAAGCAGACAATAACAGAAAAGAATAAGTTGCGATTGATTCAGTCTAGTTTTTCTTAATACTTCAAGATTCTGTTGACACGAAATTCAATAAAAAATTTATAAAGAATAATAAACAAACAAATGTTTTAAAAGCAACACAGCAATCACTTACTGACATTCTATCCTATGCTTTGTAAAATTATCGGCACAACCAATGCAAGTTGGCACGTCACTGTTATATTATTTGCAGTGATTGTTCAGAATCCATGTTGTTGTTTTTTCTCTGAAACAGGCTGTAACACACATGCGCCGTGCTTAGAAACTGTGTTCTGAACTTGGTGCCAGTCAAACAGTACAAGTAGAAGTTGATGGAACTGTTGGTCACCCACAGCACGTCTATAATATGAGTAAACAAGTCGAACTGTCTGATTGCAATGGGGTCATTCCTATCAATGTATTTGTTTATTACTAAGTTCATAGCAACAGGCGTTGTTAAGAGAACAAAACAAACACTGGCAGCAATCAAGGTGACAGTCAGTGAAGATACTTTCTGCTGTCTGAAATCCTGGGTGGTTTGTTGTACTGAAAGACGTTGGTTCGTTCTGACAGATCTGACCAGTGTCCACACCAGAACGCTATTGCTGACTGCCAACATTGTGAACGGTAGAAAACAGAACTGAAGCAGACGAATCCATGAAAAGATGGTATAAGTAAACCACCCGTACGGCCCTGAGTAAGGCACATAGCAGTCATTTCTACGAAGAACAAATCCATACAGGTAGTGACAGTGCATCACAATGAAAACGATGACCACAATAGCAGCAGTAACTCGTGACTTTCTCTTGGTCCACACAGCACTGACTCGAAGTGGCCACAGCACGGAGGCAGCTCTAAGCATAGTGAGTGACACAAGCATCCATGACGATACAGCTGATGCTGTGTGAGTCATCATCAGGTAAACCTTGCACTGCCAGGGGCCCTGATATTCTATGTAGGGGAAATGAAGCACAGCTTTCAGGAACTGCTGAAACGGGATCGTCAACATCAACAGATCAGACACAGCCAGAACTACGAAGAAAACACTGGAAGTGGATGAAGGAAGACGAACCATGATCAGAATGATCATACAGTTCCCAAACCATCCAAAGGGAAGCACAATATGGTAGCCGATGTCCTTAATGAGGTAAGCTGCGTCTAAATAAGGCTGCTTCAGATCAGACCACGTGTCTCGTTTGAACTGACCTGACATCTCCGCTGTGCGGGTCAGCCAATGGCTTGATGACCACAGCATGTTGGTTCACTTAGGTCAGTACATGTATCGTGAAGGTTGGGCCGTGTCTTTAATTATCGATAACACCATCAGACCATTGGCTTGATGACCATAGCAGGTGTAAAATCTTGCATTCATGGGTTGAAAACAACGAAGCAGTTTATTCTTCGACTTCTTTATTGATCCTTTCAGTACAAGCGTCCATCCAAAAGTGAGAGGATAGCTCACCCTCATTCACGCGCATCCTCTTGCAATACAGTTCACCAAACTATTCACTCACCGCATGCATAACATCACATGCATGCACACGCGCCGAACAGCTTTCTCACAATTCTCTTACAACAATATTACATCTCCTTCGTTAACGAAGAATGAGAAATGGAATACTAACAATACGCGTTGGCAGAGGCGCATTGAAAATTCCTTTATCCTGCATGTTAGTAACTGAATAAATTATAACTATGTATAATACAACTTGATAACCAAAAATAAATTTTAAAAATCTATGTTGATGACTATTTCTAGTAAGCAAACTGCAGTACATTTATGGGGCTTGGTTGGTCTTAGTCTCAAATTATAGATGTTCGTCATGTTACTATAACGATAAGAAAAATCATATAGTTCTTTCACACGTGAAGTATAATTTAATGGCGATACGAAAACCATAATAGTTATTTCACACTCTGCATAACCGCAGTTCATTATATCCCTAGAAGTCGAAGAATAAACAAATAAACAAATAAAACCACTACCCCCCAGAACCCAAAGACTACATCGAAGACCTTGACAGCCAAATACACTGCATCGTGAAGAACCTGCCAGTCAGCGACGAGAAGATGAAGTTGATCAGAGAAGCAACAAAAACAGAGGAAGAGACGTAGACATCCTCACTAAAACCTTACATAATCCAAGGATGGCCGAACACACACAAGGACGCAAGGAGTGCATCAGCCACGCACATCACTGCTGGAGCTTTAGAGACGAACTGTCCACCATTGATAATGTAATCTTCAAGGGAGAAAAAATCTACATCCCGCCTTGACTACGTGCTGAAATGATCATCAAAATTCATGCCAGTCATCTTGGTGTAGAAAAATCCCTCGCTCGAGCAAGACAAGCCCTCTTGTGGCCCAAAATGGCAGCGGACATTGAAGAAACTGTTGCCAACTGCCTGGTTTGCAACGAAAGACGAAATTCCAACAGCAAGGAACAAAAGCTGTCACACAACATTCCCACAAGACCCTGGCAGAATATCGCCACAGATCTTTTCACGTGGGACAACAAAACCTACCTGGTGACCGTCGATTCATACAGTCGCTACTTTGAAGTAGACGAGATCACCACCACCACGAGGGCTGCCACCATCAGAAAGCTGTCAGCCCATTTCAGCAGACACTGAATCCCGGAAACCCTGGTCAGCAACAACGGCCCACAGTTTGCGTCCGAGGAGTTTGCCCGTTTCTCCGCCACCTGGGACTTTACACACGTCACCTCGAGCCCGAGATACCCGCAAACCAACGGCCTGGCAGGGAAGACAGTGCAGACGGTGAAGAATATCCTGGACAAAGCCAAAGCTGACAGATCCTCCGCGCTCCTCGGCATCCTAGAATACAGAAACATGTCAGAAGATGGCCTAGCGTCCCCGGCCCAGCTTCCGATGGGCTGCCAGCTGCGCTCAATCCTGCCAGCAACGACCCGTCAGCTACAGCCCAGGACCATCGACCCCAGGACGTCACAGCCCGTCGTCAGCAGTGTCAGGCGAGCCAGAAGAAATACACTAGCGAACAAAAGTTAAGGCCCAGAAAGACAATCATCTCCGAAAGCTCACGAACTCAATAAAACGCACCCAGCTCATAGCAAAACTGATTTTATTCTTTTAACATTAAGTTCATTAAAAAAAATCATTAATCAGAGCGAGTTCAGTCAACAAAATGCCCCTTTCGACAACTTCCCCCTCCTCTTGAAAAGTCACACTCAGAATCAATTAGCGACCAAAAGTTAAGTACTAGAAAGACAATCGTCTCCAAAAACTCGTTCTGATTATTTATTTTTTGGAATGAACTTAATGTTAAAAGAATGGGTGCGTTTTATTGAGTTCGTGAGTTAAAAAAAATCAATAATAAGAACGAGATTTCGGAGATGATTGTCTTTCTGGGCCTGAACATTTGTTCGCTAGTGTACTATGACTGCTCCAGCCACCCGCTTGCTCACCTGAAAATCGGGAGAGGAAGTCTTCGTCCAGCTGTTCCCTGGAGACTGCTGGAAGCCGTCCACAGTCACTGACACTGGCAAAACACCCCGCTCCTACCAACTGCGAACTGAAGATGGCAACGTGTACCGTCGGAACCGGCGCTTTATCAGAAAGCAAACACGCCTGAACAGGACATCGCAGGAGATCATGGCAGCGCCGGATCCTGATCGAGACCAACGTTTGCAGCAACTTGAGAACCTGGCACCGCAGCAGACCAGGGAAGTGCCTGAACCCAGACGCAACCAACAACCTCAAGGACATCCAGACACCGCAGGCGCTGTTGCAGAGCCTGATGAACAGGTGGGACCGACCTCTACCACACCAGATATGGGAGAACAGTCAAGAACCCTCAGAGACTGAAATACATGCAGAACTTCATGCAAGAAAAATAAGCCCCTCAGTGAGACCTCAACCAATTTCAAAGGGACATAATGAACTGCGGTTATGCAGAGTGTGAAAGAACTATTACGGTTTTCTTATTTCCCATTCTTCGTTAACGAGGGAGATGTAATGGGATACTAAAAATACGAGTTGTCAGAGGCGCATTGAAAATTCCTTCAGCAGGTTGGTTCACTTTAGTCAGTACATGTATCGCGAAGGTTGCACCGTGTCTTTAATGATCGATAATACCACCAGACCATTGGCTTGATGACCATAGCAGGTTGGTTCACTTTAGTCAGTACATGTAACGTGAAGGTTGCGATTCATAATGTTGAGGATTTTTTCTAAGCGTACATTTCTAATGAAAGACATGAAACAGTAAGTGGGTTTATGATAGTTTGCAAAACCAAAAGACTACAAGCACACTGAAGCCTATTTCTGTTCTGCTTTGAGAAGGTCATATTAATTGGTGTTAGTGACCTTAAGGAACTTTTAGACAATTCAAAAAGCGACATCTCACACACGCAAGCACGCACACACACATACAGGTCATACACGCACACATATGCATAGAAGTACACGCGTGCACACACACTTGCTTGAGACAGGGAACTAAGAAATAGCACCCTGGTTTAAAGCCGCAACCGGGGTATAAATAGGAGGGAAGCGAAGCCAGTCCCACTTTCTTGTCAGTCTACTGATGGAGCTCCCATCAGTTTCTTCCCTCTTTTTTCCCTTTCTTTCTTATTTGCCACTTTATAATGTTTAATGTTATCTTTATTTATTTATTTATTCATTTATTTTTATAGACTTTTTTACGGATGGCTTGATGAAAAGTAATCATTTGCTTATTCAATATTCCATCTGGAAATAAATTTTTGACTTGACTTGACATGACGCATGCGCGCGCACACGCACACGCACACACACACACACACACACACACACACACACACACACACACACACACACATATATATAGTGGATAGACGTTAAATGAAAGACACACACACACACATACACACACACACACACACACACATAGTGGATAGACGTTAAATGAAACACACACACACACACACACACACACACACACACACACACACACACACACACACACACACACACCAACAACAACAACAACAACAACAACAACAACAACAACAACAACAACAACAACAACAACATACAGTATTTATACGGCGCTCAATCTTGATAGAAATCAAATCAAAGCGCACACACACGTTAACATTCATAACGCATTCAAACAAAAATGCAATACAAAGGTAACACACACATATGACATAAATGGTATACAACAGAAACAGACCTAAAGGCAAGAGAGAGAAAAGAAAGCGACTGGAGCCTCAATGACGGGGGAGCAGGTGGGTCTTAAGGTTATATTTGAAAGCAGAGAGGGTCGGTCGCTGACGGAGGGAAAGGGGAAGCTTGTTCCAAGATGTCGGTCCTGAGACAGCAAAAGAGCGCCGACCAAGAGTTGAAAGCTTATACCTAGGGATCTGGAGAGAAACAGGGTCAGAAACTGAACGTAATGTGCGAGCTGGCGTATAAACGGAAGTATTGTCACAGAGGTAAGATGAAGCAGCTTTATAGATAGATTTATAGCAAAGGGTGTTTAATTTATACTCAATTCTGTCTGCGACAGGCAGCCAGTGCAAAGAACGGAGAAGAGGGCTAACATGGTCGAACTTTTTCTTCCTAAGGACAACACACACACACACACACACACACACACACACACACACACACGCACACACACACACACACACACACTTATAAACCTACTCTTGCAGATCTTTATTCATTTGCTTGGTCCTGTAAAACAATGCACATAACTCCCATGCGATTCTCAAACTCTCTGCTCTGAACTTGCTGTCAGTCAAACAGTACACATAGAACTTGACTGCAGCATTGCAGTACACCAACATAAACCCGGCATTGAAAAACACCGAGGACCGGCCATTTTCAATGGGATCACTCCAGTCAATGTCATCAAATAAGATCAGATACGAAATGTGCGGCGTTGTCAGCAGAACGAAGGAAACGCTTGCGATGATCAAGGTGACCGTCAGTGAAGACACCCTCTGGGGTCTGGAATCCTGGCTGGCTTGTTGTACACAATGGCATTTTTTAATTGTAGCTGATCTGAACAGGTTCCACAGAAGGACACAGTTGCTGATGACTAACATCACGAAAGGCAAGAAACATAGCTGAACAAGGCCCGTCCAAGGCCAATACATCTTGAAGTTGTACCTCATACTACAATATCCCTTCCGAACTGAATATTTTCTTAGAAAGTGCCAATTAAACAGAACGGCAACCATGGTCACTATACCAGCCGCCACTCGTGATTTCCTTCTTGTCCACACAGCACTGACATGGAAGCAGAGAAGCACAGAAGCAGCTCTGAGCACAGTGAGTGACACCAGCATCCATGCTGACAGAGGCAGCGTGGTATGATAAACCAGTCTGTTGATTTTACACAGCCAAGTGCTGTGAGCCTTGAAGTACGTCACATCAGATCTGCTGTAAAGCCAGCGTTCCAAGGGCCCTACTATCAGCACCAGCTGATCAGACACGGCCATGATTGTGAAGAACACACTGGACGTAGATGAAGGAAGACGGTGCATGATCAGAACAATCACGCTGTTTCCTAAATTCCCGAGTGTCAGTACAGTGGGGTCACCAACATTCCTGATAAATTTAACAGCAGTCTTGTAGGGTCGGTTCAGATCACCCCAGGTTGGCTCATTCCGTGCTGAAGGAACTGGACTTTTCACTGTGCTGGATGCTTCCAGGTCTGGCCAACTGAAGGCTTCTGAACTCGGCCTAGTTGCCATCTTGGAGTTTGTTGGGTGCGTGAACTTAGACTTTCATAAATTTAAGGACAAGTTGGCATATGGCATTTTGGAAAGTTAAATGGGTGCTGAATACAGATCCATCGTATGCCATTGAATTTAGGTCTCCAATTTTATGTAAGTTTAACTGAAACAAGATGGCCGCCACACGGTTTTGCACATTATCGTAAATGACAGGGAAACAGTATCTTAGCTTTTGTCAATTCAATAAAAGTGCAATTATTGTCTGTATAAAATGAAATATCAAACAGTAAAACTAAAAGGAAATTGCAAGAACCAAAAAAATATTTTTTACTTTGAAAACATAATCATATATTTGTACTTCTGTTTTAGCTGTCCAGTGGTTTCATCATTGCCTGATAATGGAAGCTGTCTGCAATCTAAAAATATTTTACTAGCCCGATTCTGATAGTAATTGCACCTGACAAGACCAAAAAAAATCAAAGGATGATAAATATTTGAAACCAAGAGCTCAAAATATATGTTTTAATTAGGCGACTAATGGCTTTACTTGCTTGACTGAGGCAACTGGTTTTCAATGTAAATATTGACAGTGTATGAAAATAAACAGGGTATGGCAATATCAATTTAAAACTGATTAAACACAGAAAAGGAGAATAACCACTTTCAAAGAAAAGCTTCAACGAGCCTCCTTGGCGTAGTGGTAATGTCGAGGACTACAGGCTGGAGGTCTCGGGTTTCAATTCCATCAGAGGTGAGGGTTTGTTTCGGTCCTGGGCCAACTCCTACCATAAGTGAGTGGCTAAGGGCTCAATTGGAAGACTGAAACCACACATTCGAGCTTCATCCGTTCAACAGATGTGATTATCAGAATGCTGCCTTAATTTCAAGACCAACACTGCAGTTCTCAGGCCTGGTTAACTCATTCAGGCCGTTCCAGCCATATATGCGCGGAATTAATAGATAGCTGTCAATTTGATGCATTTGCTTCAAGGGATGTAAGTCAGTGTGTGCACCATACCTTGGTCACTTCTAGAGTCACTTCGCTCCCTTAGACCACAGTTTAGCCTCTGACTTTGCTTTTGTAGTGGTTTGTTGTGGGGAAACCAATTGGTGTAGAGATGTTTTGTATAATAAGTATATATTATATACAAAGTCTGATCTACCACTTCCCTATATCTAAACCTGAAGTAAAAACCTGTAATCTTCTTTCACCTCTCCTTTTGTTTATGTATGTTTTGTTTGTGTGTATGGCTGGAGTGATTTGTGAGATTTTCTTTAGCAATTCAAAATCGTTGCAATGCGAATGAGTTAATGCTGGGATATCATTATGAAAGGAAGCGTACAGTACAGTCATATCAGGTAGTCTCAGGCCAATACGGAACTCCATAGCATCATCATCATCATACCGTCATCCACCTCATTTCCATCAATCATCAAACTAAAAATAAAAAGCCTAATTCTGTCCGACTCGTGGTGACCTCAGTTTTGGTTTACAATCCAGACTATGTCCTTGGTGAGTTCGGATCAAAGTAATGGGAATCACTATTGTTCTGGGGAGCTGTCGGTGGATGGTCGTGGTGACCTCAGTTTTGGTTTACAATCCAGACTATGTCCTTGGTGAGTTCGGATCAAAGTAATGGGAATCACTATTGTTCTGGGGAGCTGTCGGTGGATGGTCGTGGTGACCTCAGTTTTGGGTTACAATCCAGACTATGTCCTTGGTGAGTTCGGATCAAAGTAATGGGAATCACTATTGTTCTGGGGAGCTGTCGGTGGATGGTCGTGGTGGCGCCCTGAGAGGAGGACCTACTTACGTTGTCTCCACGACTAGGACATTATTGTCGTCAGTAGGGGGCTTGGTAGGTGGTGTCCTGCGTATGTTAGCTCAGAATGGGCTCCACTGAACTCCATCGAAGTGACTCAGAAGCACTGCAGTGTCTCTTCGTTTGGTTGCCTCCTGATGGCTTAACATAGATTTGCTCCCTTTGGACTGCTGGTTTCGGATTCTGCGACTGAAACAGGATTTGGAATGAGCGGCGTGGGAGAAATGCCGCTATAAAGCCCAGAAGATGGAACAGTAAATTTTAGAAAAACAACAACCCACAACAAATTTCAATTAGTCAAAAAACCAGAGAAGTGTAAAACTCCCAAGAGCAGGGATAAGCGGCAACAGCTACTTGTACAGACAAGTCTTTTTCCCAGTATCAGAATGGAGGGGGCATCAAGATGGGCGTGACAAGTTTAAACCAGTGAAATGAAATATTTTCTTAGGAAATACATTGAACTAGTTACACCCGTGCTCCGCACAGGTACAGAAATATTTTTTAATGAAAAAAATAATGTATTCAATGTTTCATTGATAGAACATATAATATGCTGTCTGTGAATGTAAGAGAGTTCCCCGTACCACATACTAAAGAATGAAGATGCAATACTCGAAGTAATAGATTGATTTGAGCAAATTTTACCTGACATAGTGAAAAACATTATTAGCACTGTTGTTGTGTGAGAGCGAGAAGGGGAGACAGAGAGAGAGAGAGAGAGGGAGAGGCGTGGGGATACAGATATAGATGAGAAAATGTACTTGATAAATATAAAATCATTACAATTTACCCTTGTTGTAGAGTGGAGAGAGAGAGAGAGAGAGAGAGAGAGAGAGAGAGAGAGAGAGAGAGAGAGAGAGAGAGAGAGAGAGAGAGAAAAGCACACACGCACGCACACTTATGCACATGGCTGCAGCAACACAAAATGAAAAAAAATGAAAGGCCGGGGTCCAGGGGTAATGTCCCCCTGCAGCTGAAGAAAAAAACGATTTATGAAGGCATTTTAGTTTGCTTTTTCCACAAATTATACAAATGCTTATCTTAAAGTGTTTGAAAAATACAATCAATCAATCTGTTTATTGGCTTCATAACAAGAAGAATTCATCTTGTAGACACACAAAGATCTTGTTTGACAAATAAAAAAAAAAAGGAAATTCCTTTTCTGGTAAAATTCAAAAACAGGAAATCCTTGTATACCAGGAAACGTTGCACCCATATAAGTCACGGGAAATTTGGAATTTTCCCGGATTCAAAATTTTGCGAAAAATCGGAAAGGGGAAGAAAAAGAAAAGATTTATTTTTATTTTAGGGAGAATAATAATAATAATAATAATAATAATAATAATAATAATAGTAATAATAATAATAATAATAATAGTCATAATAGTCATAATAAATAATAATAATAATAATAATAGTAATAATAATAATAACTAGAGAGCTTATGAAACAAGACAGGATTCTCTCCTCCATCTACCGTCTTCACATCATCTTAAACTTCAACCAATTACCCCAGTGTATATGTTTCGTCATTCTAGTCTCTCTCTCTCTCTCTCTCTCTCTCTCTCTCTCTCTCTCTCTCTCTCTCTCTCTCTCTCTCTCTCTCTCTCTCTCTCTCTCTCTCTCTCCTTCTTTTTCTTTCCCTTTTGATAAGTGAAGTTGCTGAACAAGTAACACATTTTGGAAAGCATGGCTTTCAGTTTTTACCCGGTTTACGGGAAATTTTTCTGTTACTGTTTGCCGACGATATTTGTTTAATTTCATCAACACCCACTGATCTTCAAAATCAGATTAATAATCTTGAAAAGGCATTAACTTCTTTAGGACTTAAAGTTAACTTACGTAAGACTAAAATAATGATTTTTAGAAAAGGAGGGCATTTATCTAAGTCAGAGAAATGGTTCTTTCAAAATACAGAAATTGAAATTGTAAATAGCTATAAATATTTAGGATTCACACCAACTACTAAGTTGTCTTATGACATTGCTCTTGATGAATTTTCTGGTCGAGCTAAAGGTAAAATTGTTGAAATTATGAAAACAATGTGGAGGTTAGGGACTTTAGACGTGTCAGTATTTTTTTTAATTGTTCGATGCCCGAGTTAAGCCTATGCTATTATATGCAGCTAAAATCTGGGGTTTATCTCCTTTCCGAGCAGTCGAACAGTCTCATTTGTTTGCCTGCAAGCGTTTTTTGAATGCTTACCCCAAAACTCCAAACACAATGAATATGTATGGGGAATTGGGACGATATCCACTATATATAGACAGCACAATTAAAGCAACACGCTATTGGTTGAAGCTTCAAAAATTACCCATTTCCAGGTTACCTAAGCAAGCCTATGAGATGCAAAACATAAACTTACAACAACTCTCTGGCATTCATTCACCGCAAAGTAATTGGGCTCATTATGTAAAGCATTGTCTGGATATGTTTGGTTTTTCTTTCGTTTGGTTGGATGGTGGTGTAGGTAATGAACAGTTGTTTATGTATGAACTTAGACAACCTATGATTGATTGCTATAGACAAGAATGGCATAGCAAATTATTTGATAGTGATATATATAGTATGTACCGCTCGTTTAAATCATTATTACAGGCTGAGCAGTACCTAGTTGATATTACGATTCCTAGATTTAGAAATATCTTTATTAAATTCCGACTTGGAATCAACGACCTTGAAGCTCACCAGCGATATAAACAAAGCTAAAAAATATGCTCCCTTTGTAAAGTAAGTGAAAGTGAAACGCATTTCTTTTTTGATTGTCCATTATACCATGATTTAAGAGATAAATACCTTTCTCGTCATTTCAAATTTGATCATAGACCAACACTACCCTTGCTACTCCAAAACGAAAAAAGGGAAATAATTCACTCTGTGGCGATGATCATTTTCTATGCAATGAAAGAAAGAGAATTAATCCAACTGTCAAAAAGGTCTTAGTTGTTAAAAAAAAAAAAAAAAAAAAAATGCATGCTGTAATTTGTTTACTTTTTAAAAACTTATTTTCATGAATATACTATGTTCACGAATATATTGCAAACATGAGAATACGCGCGCATACACGCATGTGTGTATGTATGTATGTGTGTGTGTGTGTGTGTGTGTGTGTGAGGGAGAGAGATATGTAAATTGATTTGACCTCTTTGCAGATAGGTCGGTGGCCTTTGCAATTACAAAAAAAGTTCAAATTGCTCTCTCTCTCTCTCTCTCTCTCTCTCTCTCTCTCTCTCTCTCTCTCTCTCTCTCTCTCTCTCTCTCTCTTTCATGTACCATTGTATTTAACAATATGCTGATATTTGTATACTTTCATCAATTTTTATAAAGCGCTAAGACCTTGTTGGAAATTTTAGGTGAAGTGTTACATATGATAAACACTCGATAATGATTAGACCAAGTGTAATTAGGCGAGATGTGATTAGGCGAGATGTTGTTAGGCGAAGTGAAATTAGGCGAAGCGTGATGCACCGCATTTGGAGGCAAACACTATACAAAGGGTGAAATACCTTGTAAAAGCCCCCCTTCAGTCTGTGATGCGCGATTTGTGGGTACCCCAGGGAAACTGCGTGATGTGGTTTATGCAAAACAATTTCTCTCAGTAATCACAAAGCATTTCTGAAAATAAATTTCTTCAGCTCTGGGGGTCTTTAACAAATGCGTTTTTAGACGTCCAGAATGGATTCACCGGGCATTGGGGATGTTACAAGTGTATCTTTCCTTTTACAATTTCGTTTCGAGCACAAGGGCAAATACTGTGTATAAGCCCACCCCCTTTTGTGGGCCTCAAACTGTGCAAAGGATGGTGGGGGTGGGGGATTAAACTCGGTATTTTAGGGTACGCGAACGTCCCTATTTTCTCCCACCGGAGATTGATGACGTCACGCGACAAAGAAACTGTCAGCATAATTACGAAAGCCAACGTCACACACACGCACGCGCACACGCGCACACACACACACACACACACACACACACACACACTCACGCGCGCACACATACAAAAAGAGACAGATCAAAATAGAACAAGACTGGTGTGACAAGCATGTGTCGACTTAAAAGTATTAAGCTGTATACGTCACAGCTACCTCAAGACACCAATGACGTCAGTGTCACTTTGCGTCACTGTAACACTTTGCTATGACGTACTCTAAATATCATTCTATGCATTTTGTCAAAGGGGTTTTGAGCAAATAAACTTGAAAATTTGTGTCCCCACTTCCAGTTGGCACTTCTGGCTCAGTCTCATATCAGAAGTGTTGCAAATATACAGTCGAACCCGCTTATAGAAAACCCGCTTATAAGAAAGCAATTTATTTTCCCCGGCCGAACTCCTTCTTTCTTATGTATTATCAAAGCTGGGATATAAGAAAACCACTTATAAGAAAACTCGGTTATAAATATAAGGAAGCAAATCCGTTCTCCCATCCGCGATGTAAACTTGGATATAAGAAAATGATTTCATACAAGGGAGCTGGTTTGCAGTTCATTTTCTTATAAGCGAGTTTGATTTTCTTATAAGCGATTTTTTTAAAAATTAGAGCATGAACTCAAAGGATGTTCCAAAAAGTGCAATCTTCCAACAAAACAAACAAAAGAGGAAAATTTACGTCAGAGCAGCTCTAACGGGCAAGGCACTTGATTGCAAGACTAACAGATATTTTTGTTCCTTAAATTTCATGCTTTCCTTCAGTATTCTGTACAAAATAAATGCTGAGAAGAAGAAAAAATATGAATGCCTGTAGGGGAGGCTTATTGATTCAGTACCTGTCACGCAATTCGTACCACCTGGTTTCCTACCAAACGGTAGAAGATTGGGGGTTAATATTTGTGTGTAAAGTTTGGACAGGGGAAGGGAAGTATTTGATCACAACAAAAATGCAACGAAGCGGAACACTCTTTGCAAGGCAAACGAAAGTTCATTTTGGCAGCATCTGATGTAATTTTAAGTAACGCTTTTTTTGTTTGTTATTCAGTGCATACATGCAAAGATTAAAACTGGAAATATCACTTTAAAATCTTTAAGTTCTTAGGGTCAATGTTGTCCACTTTGTAAATTAAAATATTCAAAGGAAAAATAATTGGGCCATAGTTATGCAATTCGTACCACTATCACGTAATTCGTACCTCCTACGTCTTTTCAATGGCGCAGCGTCAAAAATGCATTCAGGGGCCTGTTTTACGTGACATGAAACTTTTGATGATACAATGACATAAGAATTACTTTGACGTCACAGAGACTAACTGGAACATTTAGAAGAGAGAATGGCCTATAGATAAAGCCAAGTTACGAGCGTCCTACCGTTGAATTAGTGCTATAAACCCCCTGGTACTATATCAGTAACTTGGTGGTACGAATTCCGTAACAGGTCTTGTAATTCGTACCTTTTGAAGAAAAAAGTATTTTTACGTTTAAGCCAAAAGTACAAACATTATCTTTATAATTATAGTATATAGTTACCAGTAGTATCCACATTGAAAGTTTCATAGCTTTTGGATTATCTGCCCTTGAGATAGAGATCTCTATCCTTAGGGGGTACCGATTCAATAAGTGTCCCCTACTTTTGTGTTAGTTGTAGTGAGACTAGAGTAGCCTACCTTAATATAGAAAGATACTCTAAGTGAGTCTGCACATCCTTTGCAATGGCAGAGAGGAAAAGACAGTATATTTCCTTAAGAAGGAAATAGAAATACAGCCAAGCCCGCTTATAAGAAACTCGCTTATAAAAAAAACCCGCTTATAAGCAAGCAATTTATTTTCCCCGGCCGAATTCCTTCTTTCTTATGTATTATCAAAGCTCGTATATCTGAAAACCGCTTATAAGAAAACTCGGTTATAAGCAAGCAAATTCGTTCTCCCATCCGCGATGTAAACTCGGACATAAGAAAATGATTTCATATAGGGGAGTTTGGTTTGCAGTTCATTTTCTTATAAGCGAGTTTGATTTTCTTATAAGCGAGTTTTTAAAAATTAGGGCATGAACTGAAAGGATGTTCCAAAAAATGCAGTCGTTCCAACAAAACAAAACAAAAAAGAGGAAAATGTACGTCAGAGCAGCTATGTCACAGACACTCTAGCCTTAATATAGAAAGATACAGCCGAATCCGCTTATAAGAAAACTTGCTTATAATGAAGCAAAAACATTTCCCTGCCAAACTTCTTCTTTCTTATCTATGATCAAAACTCGGATATAAGAAACTCGCTTATAAGAAAACTCAGTTATAAGCAAGCAAATTCCTTCTCCCATCCGCAATGGAAACTTGGACATAAGAAAAGTATGTCATACAAGAGAGTTGGTTTGCAGTTCGTTGTTTTTTTTATAAGCGAGCTCTATTTTCTTATAAGCGAATTACCATTGACAACATTTTCTTAAAGATCCACCAGATCACATGTCAAAATCACGGGTTCCACATGTTTTCCCTCTTATAGCTGGTACGAAATCTTGTTTTGACCAGGTTTGACTTCCATACAAATGCCCCCAAATTGAAAACGAAACATTTTAAAGAGCAGCAACAATTTGAAGTTGGGGAATTTGTATGTGGGTCACAGCTACCCAGAAAAAACAAGGGACTTAATCATGTTGGGTCAGTGTGTCTTCAAAAGTGAGTTGGACCTGAACTGAAAGGATGTCCCGAGAAAATTGAAGTCTTCCAAAAAGGGAAAGTTTACCTCATACCAGTTGCGTCACAGACAGTCTAGACAGTACAGCTAGTACAGGCACTTGATTGCAAGACTAACTGAGTTGTTTTTGTTCCTTTATTCTATACTTTCCTTCAGTATTCTGTGCAAAATAAATGTTGAGCAGAAGAAAAAAAAATATGAGTGCCTGTACTTTTGTGTTGGTGGTAGAGAGACTGTCCATCCTTTTATTTTCAGCAGCAATGGCAGAGAGGAAAAGGCAATCCATTTCTTTAAGAAGATAAATACAAATAACTGAATATGTGGACGAAAATCCACATAAACAAAAGCAAACAATTGATGAAAAGCTGCATGGGTGGACAGTAAATGGTAATAGTTCAGTACAAGAAAGGTGAAGGGGTATGTATTTGATAACAGTGAAAAGGAAAAAAAAGCTTGTTAGTTTGACTGGTTGTAGGCACCTTGAAATCTTCTTCTTAGTAGACGATTTTGATTTTATGATGTAAGAAATGCATCAAATTAGGAAAAAGGATGCTCTCTTCATTTTGTTTTGGATATAAGAAAACTCGAATATGGTAATAAGCAAAAAATGATCTCCCTTCAATTTTCTTATAACCGAGTTTTGCTGTATTTTGATTTATGATGTAAAACATGAGTCATAGGTCGAAAATTTCTTTATAGTCCATTGGCATTGTACAAACGCAAATACAAAATTGTCTTCCACTGTGTAAAATGAGTTATACATCCAAATTAGAATACTGATTAAAAACAAGAAACATAAATTTACATTTAAACAAATATGTTACTCTCACACCACACCCACTCATTCATCTGCTCTCCGCTATCTTGCTCGCTCATCATGCAACTCACACCACGTCCGCCTTCATTTTTGTTTTTAATTTTCTGTTCCGTTCTTTCTTTTTTTCCTCCTTTGTTTTGCATTTCCCCCCCCCCCCCCCCCCCTTTTCATGCACCAAATCAGTATCGGAGTATCGGATATAAGAAAACCCGGACATAAGAAAACAAAAAATTATCTCCCTTCGATATTCTTATAACCGGGTTTGACTGTACTCCTTAATAAACAGTGAAAATATGAAGCCATTTTCGAGTTATTCAAGATTAAATATTGCCCAAATTTGGCAATTTTTAGCCCATATTTCGGCCAAAATTTGGCCAATCGGCGTAATATTGCATATTCAGCATGATAATAGTGTACGTCAATTGTCCTGTACATTTAAGCGAAATCGGTTGAAAAATAAAAATAATAGTGAAAGTAACTCAACCAAATTTACATATGTTTGAATAGAGAGATCCGGGTTCATGTATGCAAATGAGAATGTCACCTCTGTCGGCCATGATGGCTGGATTATTCCGGTTGCTAAGATACTTGGCGGTGGAACGCATTGAATTCTGATGTTTGCTTTTAGTCCTGAACATTTAACTACTGCACAGTTTATTACCATTGTGACGATTTGTCCAAACTCACTGACGCTCACCTCTGTAATCTTAACCAAAACGGCGCTCCAGCCAAAATGGCGTCCGACTTTCGTTACCAACAAAATCACGTGACATTATGACGCTATCCCGGATCCCTATATAACTTCCAAACTATTTAACACATCGTCAACAAACTCCTTTCCGACCTGGGCCACCATAAGGGCTACAACATCCAATAGTTAGTTTTGTGACGTCACTTCCGGTTTTGGATATTCCGTGAACCAAATAAAAGCTGACCATAGCGAGATCTGTTTCCAACAGTTTTGTACTTGGTGACAGGTTTGCAGAGAAGTTTTAGGTTGCTTGATCTGAGGTTGCGTTCTGGTATGTAGGCAGAGAGGAGAGAAGAGAGGTAGTCAGGAAGAGTGTCTTTGAAATAACGATAGGCAAGAGTGGCCACTTTATAGTCGAATCTCGCGTCAACAGGGATCCAGTGCAGCTGTCTCAGTAGTGGTGTCACTGAGTCAGTCTTCTGGATCTGTATCTGGATCTGTACGTCGAAGGAGCCTATGAAGGCTATAAGCTTTACGCTTTCTGACATACGCTTTCTGACATACAGTCTGCCCCCATACACGATCGAGGCTGCTCTATAAAGTGACGTCTCGTTTTCGTGCATGGGGGAAATATGTATGGGAATCACACCTGGTCAAAATAAGATTTCTTACCAGGGAGAGAGGGAAACACGCGAAACCCGTGCTTTTCACTCCTGTGTCTGGTGTGTCTTTAAAATTTAACTTCTTGACCTTGACCTCAAGTGTTGACCTTGAACTTATCAACTTGTTGACTTGGCCATTTTGTTTTACATTGAAGATACAGCCTATACAGATGGATATACAGACAGACAAATGCACACACACACACACACGTGTGCGCGTGACGCACACACTTAAAAAAAGAAACAAATAAAAATATTCAATTTAAATTATTTATAACTTAGCAGAGTGGTATATCTGAAGTTCATTGTGGCCTCTAGAGTAAAATAATGTGGTCTTGCTGATCTTGACCTTGACTCTTGCCCTTGAATATCAGTCTCCTCGTGGCCATCTCCACGATCTCTTTAACACTTACCCTGATGCAACTCTGTCACATGCAATATAGAGTGGCTGGTGAATGAACAGAGATGATAAACTCAAATAACGGGTTGCCTGGTTCCCTTACGTTTATTGACGTTTGCGTTGACATTTGAACATAACATGTTGAATGAAAGTTTCAAATAAATCAACAAATAACCACGTGACCTGTGTGCTGGTGCTTCAGGTGTAATAACGAACCCTCCAACCTGCTGTACAGGTGCTGATCAGGTGAAAAATCAGGTAGTGTATGGTTTAGTGTCTGTGCTGATGCAATAAAAAATCTTGAACGGAATGTCTTTTGTGTTCAACTGACATCCAGGAACACATAACTCGGGATAACCCAATAATGAAGCATTCGTGTCGAAATTCAGGTGCAATCCAGGTAGCAACCCAGACTGTAATTAATGTCCTTCTTCTGTCTCTAAACATCCTCCTTCAGCTTGCTGAAGATTCTGATGTGTATAAAATTGGGGGACTTTCCAGTCTGGCAGCTTATGTCACGGTACGGGAGGGGGGGGGGGGGGGGCAGTACTTGAAGAGGGGGGAGGGGGGGGGGGCTGGATCATGGGGATTTTGGGGGAGACAGGGGGAGAGGGGATGATAGGATAGGGGGAGAGGGGGTTTTATATTTGGGATTTGAATCCTTCTACTGAGGGTAATGATCTCGTCAGAGATGGTGAGGACCAAAGCCAGAGGGGGCGTCTGAACGACTTTCAGGATACATCGTGCCTGAGCCTCCAAGGGTACGCTCAGACCCTTTCCAACTGGACGACGCCAGATGTCCAGGCCACACTGACACAGGGTGCGCGTCAGGGTTCACGCTTCACGAGGACTTTCAACCTTGTGTGAAATGCGCCGAACGTGGCATGCTACCAGTGGACAATGACACTGTGCACCGCATAACTTTTAGATAAGTACTAGAGAGAGTGTGTGACTTACATACGCTCTTCTGGATGGCATTGTAACAATTGTACCGTTTTCGTTAGGCTGGTCCTTCCCCTGGGTAGGTTTGTTAGGTAGTTAATATTGGGAAGGAAGGTGGGGAGTTCTTAGGTTATAATTCAGGTAGTCTTTTCCGCAGTTCTAATTAGGTCCCTAGCTGTTCAGTTTCTTTATATGCCAAATGACTGATGCCAAGGAATACATTTGTTTTTGTATTGTAAACTGGTTTCAGTGTTGCTCGTGTGAGTGGGGAAAGCATGTAGACGCATCCCAATAAGAGCCGTCACCCGTAGACAACAACAAGCCCTTTACAGTAACATTTGAAATATGGGTGTCCCACCTGAGATCTTGAGAGATGATGACACCCAAGTACTTAGTTTCTTGGACTTGCTTCAGCTTTTGACCATGGATATGGTAATCCTTGGTCAGGGGGTCTCGTTTCCTTGTGACATGGAGACTGGCATTTGTCAGGATGGAACGACATTTGCCATTTAGTCTCCCATGATGCCGGTTTGTTGAGGTCACATTGAAGGTCGGTGTGATCCTTGTTTGAGTTCACTGTTCTGTGGCAGGGAGTGTCGTCAGCAAAGAGAAGAGAGGCAGAGGACAGTTCTTTTGGAATATAATTTATATGTTGTAGAGAAACAGGGCTGGCCCAAGCACATAACCTTGAGGAACTCCTGAATCAACTGGGATTGATTCCGATGATGAGCCATCTACCACAACTCTCTGCTGTCTGCCTGTCAAGAAGTTAATGTGGTAAGCACGCCATAGTAAGTCTGTTGTTGATACTATTTGGGGACACCACCTCCACCACCCCTACAAAGTTTGACCATTGTTATGTAAACAACACCAAATAGTATAAACCAAGTTCCTAACATAGGTAAGACACAGGTGTGACAGGTAAGAACAGGTATGTCCAGGTGAACAAGAGTAACCACATAAGCCAAGGTATAATGGTGTAAAACGAAGTAGCATGCCAATTTAGAGTTGTAGAATGATTTGCCAGTTAGACAGGTGTGTCAATTACTCAGGTGTGTCAGGTTGAACAGGTGTGGTAGTTGATTATATTTCAACTGGTGTATCAGTCAGTGGTGTATGGATGTCACTTGAATGGATATGTCAGTGGAACATTACTGTATTGTTGTACGGTGGAACAGTCAAACAGGTATTCCGTTAATTAGGTGTGCCAGTTGAATAGGTGTGAAATGGTATGATAACTGTACAAGTATGTCAGTTAAACAGGTGTTTCGGGTCGAATACATGTAAAATGGTGTGTCAGTTGAAGAGGTGAGTCAGGCTTCACGTGTGTGAAATTGTATGCCAAACGAGCTGCTTAGCAAGTGTTACAGGTGTAAAAAGGTGTGTCACTTTTTAACAGGTGTCAGGTGGAACACGTGTCTCAGTACAATGTATGTGAAATGAAGTGTCAGTTCAAAAGGCATGAAATGGTGGCTGTATCAACTTGAAGACGAGTGTATTGTGTTCACAGGAAAGTCAGGTAACAATAGGTAGATAAGGTGTTAACATGTGTGTCATGACATCAAAATAGTCAGATGTCTCAGGTGTAAACATGAGTTTGAGGTTCAACAGTCGCCAGATGAAAAACAATGTTACAGTGTGCCAAGGAATAGTTGTGGTAGGTTTAAAAAGATGCTGGGTGCTAAATGGTGTGCCAGACTGAACAGGTGCTAAAGGTGAATCAGTATAAGAATGTGTCAGGTGTTAACATATGTCTCAGTTTGAACATACATGTCGATTTGAATGCGTCAGGTTAAACAGATATGTCAAGTGTTAACATTTCCACGACAGGTGTAAACAAAAATTGAACAAAGGGTAATTACTCTCTTTTTCTAATTAACTCCCCTCCACCAAGGTTGATTACGATACCATTCACATAGCAGTGCGTGGGTCAGAACCAAAGTGAGACAAGCAAAGCATCGTTCAATTTCGTCATCTCCTCTCTTGGCCTCACTATTTCATTCTTAGGTGTAAACAGGTTGAAAGGTGAGCCTGATACAACTGTATTAACTAAAGATTGTGTAAACGTGAAGTAGATGTGTCAATGTCAACATGCTTATGGCGGGTATCAACAAGTGTTTCAGGTTGCATAGGCCACTGCAACGACCACCTTTTGCAAGAGTGAATGTCCTTGGTGGGTGTGTGCTTTAGCACTGACCAAACAAGGGAATAACTCTCGCCAATAACCCTATTTGATGCCACTGAATGGCTGCCTTTTGCAAGAGTGAATGCCCTTTTGGATACTGACCAACAAGGGCTTAACTCTTGCCGTCAAAGGTGTTAACAACCCTAGTTGCAGTGGCCAATAGATGTGTCCGGTACGAACAGGCGTATTAGACTGAATATATGTGTCAGGTACTAACATGCGTGTCAGGCTGGATAGATGTGTCAGGTACTAACAGGAGTGTCAGGTTGGATAGATGGTTCAGACATCAACAGGTTTGTCGTTATCAATCACAGGTGTGTCAGGTATGCCAGGTTTAACAGTCATGTTAGGTTGAATAGGTCTTCCAGGTCTCATCAATTGTGTCAGGGACAGCATGTATGTTAGGTAGTAACAGGCGTTTCATGTTGTGTAGGTGTGTCAGGTATTGAAAGGTGTGCTAGACTGAACAGGTGTGTCAGGTATTAACAAGCATGTCAAGATGAACAGGTATTACCAGGTGTGTCAGGTTTAGTAAGTGTGTCAGGCAATAAGAGGAGGGCCAAGTGGAATAGGTGTAAACAGTCGCGATCAGATATGTTGCATAGAACTGTTTCAATTTGAGTCGATTATAGTTGTCCCAATTATCTGGCTGGGAGTCACCACTATGATGCTGGTGCTCTTGGATTCATGTTGTTGTGATTGATGATGAAGCAGGGGGCTCACACAACATGACATTGTCCAATCTGTAACTGTAGCTTGGCTGCCTGTCCTTCACTATTCTCTCTAGATAGTGGCGCTGCACACGGCAAGTCTTTAGACAAAGGTTGCTTGGCACCCTGCTTTGGCAACGTTGTGGACATGTTATACCAGTCGTTTAAGGCGTCTGCTGAAGGGCGTTTGACTTTGCTAAAATGAATTATTGCATTGCGTCTTTTTGTTTGCAAAATGGCAATGCCGAGGTTAACAAACCACAGTTCGTACCATTTAACAATTTGTTAACCTCTCTCTTCTCTCAACGGGCCTGTTACTTCGTAATGTGACCATCTGTTTCAACTCTCGCTCCCTCCCCTCTCTACACCCTACCTCCCCAGATCCGTTCTGTTACGATGCTTGAAATGTATTCTATAATGCAAAATAGCTTCTGGAGAAGACAGAAACAAATAACAATATTCAATTTAAATTATTTCTAACTTTGCAGAGTGGTATATCTGAAGCTCATTGTGGCCTCTAGAGTAAAATAATGTGGTCTTGCTGATCTTGACCTTGACTCTTGCCCTTGAATATCAGTCTCCTCGTGGCCATCTCTTTAATGCCTTTGCAACTTTAGTGACCCCAATGTCATAATCAATCATTCACAATTATTAGGTTTTAAATTAGAACAGATCTATACAAGTGTGACCTTGACTCTTGCCCTTGAATATCAGACTCCTCTTGGCCATCTCTTTAATGCCTTTATATATTAGCTTTGCAACTTTAGTGACGTCAATGTCATAATCAATCATTCACAACTATTAGGTTTCAAATTAGAACAGATCTACACAATGAGTCGGCACAGATCATGCCGTCTCAATTCTCCGACGTTCAAAGGATCAGAATTTACTGATGAAAAATCGTTTAAAATCGCTGATCAGCATAAACAGCACAATATTAATTACTGTAGTTTAAAGAATTCGGTTTTCTGACCCATCTTTACTACATCTTTTTAATCCCCAAGTCCTCTGAAACACAAACGAAGTTTTGTTTGTTTGTAATTTGAAGGGATGGCGGGTGGTTGAAGCCTAAAAAAGGCTTTTCCTAAAACCTCTTTCATTGCCAGTGTAGCCGCTGGGCGCCATACTGAGTTAACACCCATGTCACCGGAACTGATCTAATCAGGGTCTGTTCATACAAATCACTTCTTCTTCTTAACCTTTTCACCGCCAGCCATATTTCAGCCAAACATTTCCATTGAATTTACCAGGGTAGAGATCAAAATCCATCTGCAGTATTGGGGATTCTTCTGTGACATATATAAAATAAGGTCTATTCTTACTTCCCAAACTACGACAATAGGGTCTTTGGATAATATACCCCAATTTGATGCCCTTTAGTGATATAGGTGGTAAATCACTGTGGTGCTAAAATGTGACTTTGGCGGTGAAAGGGTTAATGTTTGGAGACAAGGATAGGCCTAATGGTACACATGCTAAAAATGAATCCCCAGCGTTGCAAACAAAACTTTTGTATTCCCAGGTAAGATTGATGTATAATTTATGCTAAAAAGTGGCTGGCGTTGAAAGGGTTAAATTTGCAGTATCTTTTCATGCATGGACAAAAACAAGACCTAATTCACTTATGATATAAATGTGTGTGTGAAGTGGGAGATGCGAAACTGAACCTTTACCCGTTGATTTTTAATTTCTAGACCTAGACTAGTTCTGTTTGAACTGTTGGATTTCTCCACAAAGGAATCTTAACAGTTGCATTTGTTTTCCATAATGAAACAAATTGCTTCCCTCAACTTCTGTTCTTCTGCTGGCACTTTGTTCTGTTGTGCCAAATAAATAAAATAATTCCTTTAGATCTAGTCTGCAGTCATTATTCTTACCGTCGCTGCGATCATGGATAGATCAAGATCAAGATCAGATCTGCACGTACTTCACTTCGCATGTTGTACTTTGCAATCCGATGTAGATCGTCACACATCCATTTCTGTCGATCCTTTTTCTTGCTTGCTCATCTAGTTGATATAGGAGGCACAGCATCATTGTAGTTTAGCTTTAGCTTTGAACGTGAAGGCAGGCCTAGTAGGCCTGTCGTTTGGCAATGCAATGGCTGAAGGGGTGAAATACAAACCCTTCTTTGAGTGTCTTTGGAGTGCTTCAAGCACAACAATGTGTTGCAGCCTGTCGGTTCCCACATGAAGCTGATTGAGTCCAAGGATTGATAAAGAGGGTCAGGCCCCTTGAAATATCTTGCTCTATTCATTTTTTTTTTATTTGTTTGTTTTTGTCATTATTAAGCTGATTTTTGTATGAAACCTGTTCGTTTTTCCGTCGGTTTCTCATAATCTTATGATCTTTTTCAGTGGCAACACGTGTAAATGTATTCCCTATATCGAGGGGTGAATGCCAGAACTGCCTATCTGTGTTCTTTATTCTTTTTTAGATAGACCGTTCTGGCAGGCACCCCTCGATATGTTAATATGATGGTGCAGTCCATCGCCATCACGCATTCAGACTCCATTGACCTTCACTTCAACTAGGTCTATTTTTAGGTTGAAGGCAGGCTACTTTCCCCAAATTTGACATGGTGGTGCATTAGCCTAATGTGATATAATTATGTATCTACAGTGACTTTTACTCTCTTGACCTTAACCTTGACCTTTGACCTTGAATATCGTCAATTATTTGTTTGGGCCATATATTTTATATCCTGGCAGATAGTCCCCAAATTTGGCAAGCAGGTAGACTAGCTTAGATCAAAACCCTATCCTACATCTCAGAATGATGTTTGTACGCCTTGATTATAGATTCGATATTGTCTATGTATATTTTCACGAGTATAGAGGGTGGGTGGCGGTGAGGTAGAGGGGAGGGAGGGAGGTGGGGGAGAGAGTGTGTGTGTCTAATTCACTTTTTCTCCTTGTAGTACAAGTGGTTTTTATTTATTTATTGTTGATGTATTCTTGATTGTTGATTGCATGTCATGTATATATATATATTATCGCAATGCTTATGTAAGACACTATTGATTGTAATTAATTGTTATTGTAAGGCGCTTTGAGCTGTGTTTATCGTGATATTGCGCCATATAAATATTCATTATTATTATTATTATTATTATTATTAGGACCTACCTCAATTTAGATTTAGTCGTTTTTTAATTGTGTGCTCTTGGAGAATTGTAAAGAGGCAATAGGGTTTCTGTCCACTTTTGCCTTTGTCTATGTGTCTGTATTATAATCTTTCAAAATCTTAGATGGGTTATATCAAATGTAACAGAGGGGTTAATACTCCTTCAGTTCAATTTTTATAACCTTGCTGGTCTTAGTCTTGAAGCACAAAGACCTAAAATACCTGTGATAGACATATCTTTCATGTCAGTGAAGTTGCAGTCTCTGAACCGTGCCTTAGTAACAGTATGTAGGCATAAGCCTACTAATGGGTACTGTTTATATTCTTCTTCTCCCGTTGAGTATCCACACTCATCAGTTTGATTTTATGACACTATATGTGGTCGAGGTCCAAAGTGGGGCATCAAACAGAAACAAAATAAAACAAAAACCTACTCTTAAAACCTATTCTACGAAGATGACCCAGCCTGTCGGGTCTCGCTGATCGAGCCCCCGACGTGATGCTGAGTCGGCAGGAACACCAAAACTAGGGGGTGAGGGGGAATTTGCATCTTGATGGAGGACTAGAACGAGCCGGTTGAAGAGGCAGACACAGCCTCCTCAGGTATATAGTAACGAGTTGCAGTCTTTGATGGTGCGCAGGAAGAAATAACCTCTCTCTCTCTCTCTCTCTCTCTCTCTCTCTCTCTCTCTCTCTCTCTCTCTCTCTCTCTCTCTCTCTCTCTCTCTCTCTCTCTCTCTCTCTCTCTCTCTTTCTCTCTCTCTGCCCATCTGTCGATGTGTGTATGTATCTCTGTCTTTCCTTATCTCTTTCTCTGCCTCTGACTTTCTATCTTCCTCTCTCTCTCTCTGTATCTTAGTCTTACTCTTTGTGTTGTCATCTGACCTTACTCTATGCTCTGTTCTAACATTTATACCAAGCACCCACTATAGTCTATGCTCCCGTAAAGCCTGTACTTTCCATGCTCCAGTAATACCCGTGCCCCAAACCCTATGTTCCAGACATTTCATGTTCTAGCTATAGCTATGCCCCAAACCCTCTATGCTCCAGTAAAACCTGTATTCAAAACATCTATTTTCCAGATATACCCGTATTCAGAACCCTCCACGCCCCTGTATAAATAAAAATAAATAATTGATAGTATTTCTATAGAGCCTTTCTATAATTATTTTACACTCAAGGTCACACAAGACATTATAACCCAATCATTCACACAGGTACAAGATGAAGAAGGAAACAATTACAAACAAAATGAGCTTTGAAAGTAGTGTGTCTTGAGTTTAACTTTGAAAGTAGAGACAGTTGGTTCATGGCGGAGATCGACTGGGAGGGAGTTCCAAACATCAGGGGCACTGACACTGAAACTGCGGTCACCAAATGATTTTAGATTTGTTTTTGGAACTTTCAGAAGTTTTGTGTTTGAGGACCTGAGTGAGCGGGAAGGAGTGTAGGTGTGAAGAGCACTGGAGAGGTAAGGGGGAAAGGTCTGTTCAAAGTGACGGAAGGATAGGACAGCCAGCTTATACTGAAGGTGGAACTGCAGAGGGAGCCAATGGAGCTCCTTCAGAAGTGGCGTGACGTGATCACGCTTGCGCTTACGCAGTATGAGGCGGGCTGCACTGTTTTGAACTCGCTGTAGGCGAGTAATTTCTTCTGTAGGAAGGCCAAAGAGAATGGAATTGCAGAAAGCTGAACGTGAAGATTTATAAGCTGCAACAAGGCGCTTGCATGCGTTAGCTGGAAAAAAAGGCCGAATGGATGCAATACGTCTGAGCTCAAAGAAACAAGAGCGACAAATGCTGCTGATATGGTCATGCATGGAAAGAGTCTGGTCAATCGTTACCCTGAGGTACTTGACGGATGGTTTGAACTGGACAGTATTGGCTCCAATGTCTGTTGACTCACTGTTAATTAATGCAAGGCGACCAGCAGAACAAACAGGCAGAACCTCTGTCTTGTCTGCATTGAGCTTAAGCTTGTTACTGTTAATCCATCCTAATACATCAGTGATGCACATCTCGATGCCAGACAGAATGGAAGGGAAACTCTCAGGGGCACTACTCTGTATACCAGTTATTCGGAACTCTCATAATCCCTGACTACATGTATCCACCCCACCCCCCATGCCCCAGTCATACCCATATTCAGAACCCTCAATACCCCATAAATCCCGTTTTCAGAACCCTCTATGCCCTGTGAATACCCGTATTCAGTACCCTTTCCCCCCCAGTAATACCTGTATTCAGAACCCTCTATGCCCCATAAATACCCGTATTTAGAACCCTATAATACCCGTATTCAGTACCCTCTTTTCCCAAGTAATACCTGTATTCAGAGCCCTATGTGCCCCATAACTACCCGTATTTAGAACCCTCTATGCACTATGAATACCCGTATTCATAACTCTCTTTGACCCAGAGTAATACCTGTATTTAGAACCTGCTTTGCCCCAGTAGTACCCGGTTTCAGAATCCTCTATGCTCCAATAATACCCGTTTTCAGAATCCTCTATGTCCCAGTGATACCCGTATTCAGAATCCTCCATGTTCCAATAATACCCGTTTTCAGAATCCTCTATATCCCCAGTAATACCGGTACCCAGAACTGTCTGCCCCAATGATACCCGTACCCAGAACCCTTTATGTCTCTGTAGTACCCAGACCCCTCAGACCCAGTAATATCCATGGCCCATGACCCCCCCTCCCCCCCCCCCCCCCCCCAACCCTTCCTAAGCTCCTTGACAATGCCCATAATGTACCCAGAACCAAACTGATTCTGGCAACAAGCAGATTTGCCGTTATGGCATTGCCAGATCTGGGCCAGAATCATGCCATCACTACCACAGCAACACGCATGTACACTGCACTGCCACAATCAAAACGACACGTCTGCCATCACTCATCCAGAATGGGACCAGAATCAAAACGATGTACTGCCCAGTATCGGGCCAATACACTGCCAGCATAGCAACGATGTGACCACTACGACGCTGGCCCAAAAGGTAAAGTGCCAGAATCGTCCCATAACTGGCTCCCCATCATGGGCCACCATTTGCCAATGCTGGCCCGCCATTAAAAGGGGTGTGCATATGGAATCGCGGCATTGCTGGGACGATTACATGCCAGCATCGCACTCAGATGCTGGCATGATGGCAAAGCAACATATAGCCAGCATCAGAACGATGCCGGCATTTTTACAGGTCTAGCTTAAGATCAAAACCCTATCCTACACATCAGAATGATGTTTGTACGCCTTGACGTTCATAACATATGGCCAATAGAAGAATTTGGAAGCCATCTTGGCCGCCGTTTTGAATTCATCACCAATGAGTCACTTGGTCGCCATCTTGACAGCCATCTTAATCTGGTCAAGTAGCTTTTTAGATTATAGAAATGGATTTATCGACTTCAAAAACCCTGTTATAAACACTAACCTTGCACTTACATAGACTGCATTTTTGACGTTTTGGGCTAGTGGAGTTATTTGGTCGCCATGTTAACTGCCATTTTGAATTATGGTCAAATATTGTTGTTTGTACAAAAAATGAATTGTTGGACCCCTAAAACCGTATTCTGCGTACCAAAATTATGTTTGTACACCATGTATTTTTGAAAGATTATATTAGAGCAAACCGTATTATTTAGCCATGCCCAGCAGCCATCTTGAATTATGAAAATGCCAAGAGGTTGTCATGAGACCTTCCAACGGATTCTTCAACTACAAGGTCCAGACTCCTGAAAGATGCAAAGAAACGATTGTTACCAGACATTTCTAGGTGATGGAAAAAATCAAGCCTATGCCACCCGACTAAAGATGTATTTATGCAAACCAATGTGTGTGTGTGTGTGTGTGTGTGTGTGTGCGTGTGTGCGTGCGTGTGTGTGTGTGCGTGCGTGTGTGTGTGGGTGTGTGTGTGTGTGTGTGTGTGTGTGTGTGTTGTGTTGTGTTGTGTTGTGTGTTTGTGTTATGTGAGAGCGAGAGAGAGAGAGAGAGAGAGAGAGAGAGAGAGAGAGAGAGAGAGAGAGAGGCACGAGAGAGAGAGAGAGAGAGAGAGAGAGAGAATAGGCCTTTGGGGGTGTCGTTCTGTCTGTGCATCCCCGGGCAAATTTGTGCTCGTGTGTGTGTGCGTGTGCGTGCGTGCATGTGTGTGTGTGCAATGCATATATCTCTCTCTCTCTCTCTTTGTCTCTCTCTCTCTCCTCTCTCTCTCTCTCTCTCTCTCTCTCTCTCTCTCTCTCTCTCTTTTGTCTCTCTCTCTCTCTATTTCTGTCTCTCCTCTCTCTCTATTCTCGGTCTCTCTCTCTCTCTTTCTCTCTCTCTCTCTCTCCTCTATCTCTCTCTCTCTCTCTCTCTCTCTCTCTCATCTCTATCTCTCTCTCTCTCTCTCTCTCTCTACTCTGTTGTGTGTTGTTGTGTGTGTGTGTGTGTGTGTGTGTGTGTGTGTGTGTGTGTGTGTGTGTGTTTTGTCTGATTCTGTGTGTGTCTGTTCGTGTGTGTGTGTGTGTGTGTTTGCGCGCGCGCATGTGTGTGTGCTCGCTCTTTTCCACTCACGCAATTTCCTTTGCAAGTAAAACACTGGTGTGATTTATGGCCGTCACTGAGGATGGCTCATCAGTTTTCTGTTCTCTCCATTCTGTCTTTCACCAAGCCTGTGATTTATCACAGTGCTGCTGTCACGTCTAGTGCTGTAGGTAAACGTTGCAGGAATTCCATCTGAAAATTAACCGGTTAAACATGAAGTTCCACTTACCAGCAACACCCACATACATATATCCCCCCCCCCCCCCCCCCCCCCCCCCCCCCCCCCCCACACACACACACACACACACACATACACACTTGCTATAGAGTCTGATAAAAGACAGTGTGTATCAAATTTGTGTTTGCACGTGGATATAGGTAGTTAGGATATCCAGGCCAATATTGAAGATGAAGGTCGAGTTCACTGAGGTCGTAAATGCTGCCGCGCGGCTGGTAATCTAGCGTTTTTCACGCTCTAGTTCAAAACTGGTTTTGTCTCTTAGCAGATTGAATTCCCATGTTTTCAGTGCTTCAAGCAGTATTCTACTCACGTTACAGTGCCAGTATTTCTAATGCATGTGTTGCTTTGTGCATGGGTTGGTTTTCTGCCCCCCCTCCGGTATTACCGGAGGTCTTTATTAAAAATAGTTCCCTCACCTTCTGGAAGGTCTGTGCTGTAACTTCCTCAAATCTGTCACTCTCTTTCACTCTGCCCTTTCCCTTTGCTTACTGTCATCTACTATATTTCTGCCTTTAGGAATGATCGGAAATGAATGAGCGCTTTTATTGTCGTAAAACAAATCATGGCTAGATGGCGTGAATATACTGGCTGCAATTATGTGGGGGGGTTTTAGCGACAAAATCATTTGCATATTGACCGCGCACCTAGCCAGGGTCTTGCACCTGGATGGACTCCCGGCTACGTTTCCTGCAGCACTGAATCGAGGCTCCCTACGCTTCACCGCCATTGGTCGTTACATGTGTGATTGCATTTCAGTGTGATGAGAAATCACCCAGCGAAGCACGTTACTCCTCAAATTTTTGTGATGGGAAAAAAAGAACTAGATGTTTATGAATAAATTTTCCTGAGAAAGTGAATAGGGAAGACTTGGATTTTGCTGCGAGGTTATCCATGATTATAAATGCATTGTGATTGGATCGAAATGACGCGGTACGATTAAATCGCCTGAGTGACATAAGTGTATCGTCGGTGAACATAAAAAACCTCATATCTCGATTTTTTAGGGGTTTGAGTTAGATACATAGTCAGCTCTCTAATTTTTCCCGCCACCTACAACCAAAAGCTTGTATCTCTAACAACTTTCTATCTGGGGTAAATGAGATTGTGTAAATAGAAGAAAAACTCGTATAAGTACCAAATTCAGATTTACTTAAGGACAAAAACCTGTGTGTTCTTTTCAAGTACAAAAAAAAAGTAATTTTAACAAAATGCAGGTCTAAACTCGCAATGTCTTTGTGGTAAACGCGATTGATTTTTGACAAAGAGATATATGCAGACAGAGAGAATGATTTGAGGGAGAGAGAGAGAGAGAGAGAGAGAGAGAGAGAGAGAGAGAGAGAGAACGAACGAACGAACGAAAAATTTTTATTGAGGGAAAAAGAGTAAGCACACAATGGGCTTTTTTACATCTTGCCCTAAAACAAACATGCAAGAAAATCAATATATTCAACACAAAAATAATGAAGAAGCATGCAAAAAAATAATCATCGAAGAATTATCTATGAATAAGAAAAAATAGATACAACAAAACCGTCTATCTATCCCCCCCCTCCACCCCTCCCCCTCCTCACACACACAAAAGAGAGCGAGAGAGAGAGAGAGAGAGAGAGAGGAGAGAGATCGAGAGAGAGAGAGAGAGAGAGAGAGAGAGAGAGAGAGAGAGAGAGAGAGAGAAACACATGAAATAAGGTAAATACAAAACTTGTTAATAATTTAACAACAACAAATTAGATAATATGCATAGATGTCAACATATCAAAAGTGGAAACATATTTGAAACTAAGAATGGGGTTAAACAACATTGCTTGTATGTTTCAACATAAGATACTTATGGTACTCTTTTTTAAAAACATTAATGCCCGAGTACACATTAAAGGAAGATGAAATAGTGTTCCATAAGCAGCCACCTGAATATACAAGACTAGATTTTAAAAAGGTCAACTCTTGGAAGAGGTATTTTTTATCTTAAAAACATTACGGACAAGGTTAATTTCAAATTTATTTTTTAATGTTGGAGGAGCATTATCGGACATTAATCTAAACATAAAAATTGCTTTGTTGTATACAAGCTTCCATTTTAGAGGTAGAATTTCTAAACGCTGATAATCAGTAAGTGTAAGGGAAGAGGATTTCAGAAGGATCAATTTCAATGCACGTCTATACAAACTGCATAATGGTTTTAAATTTTTCTCGCTTGCCAGATCCCAAATTGTAGAGGCATAGTTGATGTGTGATTGGATATAAGCATTGAAAAAAAAGTTTACGACTATCTAAATCAAGAAAATGCTTTATCCTGGAAAGTTGATAGACTTTTTTTGATACTTGCTTACAAACCATGGATATTTGATGGGACCATGAAAGGTTGTGATCAACAATAAGTCCTAAAATTTTATGATAGTCAACCTCTTCCATGATTTCACCATTGATATACAGGGATTGAGAACCAAGGGTAAGATTTTGACGCTTTTGTCTGGTGGTGATAAGTAAGTATTTACATTTCTTGGGGTGTAGCTGCATGTGATTAAATTCGGACCATTCTATTAGTCTGTTAATGTTATCTTGTAAAGAAATAAAAACGTTTTCCACTTTACTGTCACAGGAGTGTACTGTAGTATCGTCTGCAAACATTTCACATAAAGTCGTTAGATATAATGGTAAGTCGTTAATATATATTGAGAATAATATAGGACCAAGGATGGAGCCTTGGGGAATACCATAGTTGACAGGCATAGTAGAAGATTCGCATTCATTTAAAGAAACTCGCTGCTTTCGGTCTGATAAAAATGATGTTAGGAGTTCTATGGTATTGTTAGTAATGCCATATATCTTCAGTTTTTTTAGTAAAAGATTACGATCGACAACATCAAAGGCTTTCATAAAGTCAACAGCAAGAACACCCGTGATTTTGTCATCGTTTATGTTAATAAGCCATTGGTCTACTAGGTTAGTTAGGGCCGTATGACATGAATGGTTAGCTCTAAAGCCCGATTGATTTGGATGAAACAGACCAAAAGAGTTAAAGTGATTAAGAATATGTTTATTTATGTGGTGTTCCAACGGTTTAGACAGCACCGACAGAATAGAAATGGGCCTGTAATTAGAAGGATCTTCATAGTCACCCGATTTGTGGATAGGTATAATTTTGGCTACTTTAAATGCTTTAGGAAAACGATTTTTAGCAATACATAAATTGTAAACATAGGTCAAAGTTTCAGTTATTGCAGGAGCTGACAATTTCAATATTTTAGAATCAATTCCATCAACGCCTCGAGTATTGGTCTGTTTTAAGTGATTAAGATAATTGAAAACTTCATGTACACTCAAAAACGGAATGTTAGGGCAATCATTAACATGCTTGGATTCACAAAAATTGTGCAGAATATCTAAATTGTTTTCGGACGATCTATCTGACGTTATAATTGAATTTGCAATGTTACAAAAGTGTACATTCATGTCTTCGGTAGATAGGTCTTTTGGGGATGAGATGCTGGCATTTACATTTTTATTGGTTAATAAATTTATTGCTTTCCAAATGGATTTGCTATCTGATCTAGAAGAAATAAGATTTTTAAAGTAAGCTCTTTGTGCAGATCGTTTTAAAGAATTAACTAAGTTTCTTTGTTTTTTTAAAATCATAGTCATTCCCTGACATCAAAAGCCTCTCTCTTTCATTAATGGCAGCGTCTATGTCCTTTGATATCCAAGGTTTTTTAGGGTTATTTCTGATACGTACTGTTTTAAAAGGAGCGTGTTTGTCATAAATATTAAGGAAACTATGGTACCAGATTTCAAAAGCTTCATCTGGATCATTGAACTGATAAACAGAAAGTAACCAAGGAGAATTTACTAGTTCAAGAAGAAAAAGAGTCTATGTCAAAATGAGTAAAGGATCTGCGAGTTATTAGCCTATGAGAATTCCTAGGAATTTTAACACCGCGCTTTGACCATGTAAAGCAGACAGGAAAGTGATCACTACAGCCATACGAGGGTGAGCATGTTTCTATTATGGTATTGACTGAAGTGGTGTAAATGTGATCGATAAGTGTTTTCGATGTAGCAGTGATTCTTGTGGGTTTGTCAATTAGTTGCGAGAGATTAAAGGATTCATAAGTTTGTAACCAAGACTTGTGTGGTTTTAGCAAATCTATATTAAAATCACCCAAAAGAAGTGTTTCATGAGAAAAAGACGACGCTTCTTCCATCATTAACGTAAATCTGTCTATCCAATCAGAGCGTTCAGCAGGATTTCTATAGATAAAGCTTATAAAAGTCGGTTTAGAATGTTTTAATTGTAATTCAATCCATATGGATTCGATGTTATGATTATGGAGGGATGAAACTTAAGGTGGGACAAAACGCCCTCCCCTCCCTCCCTCATTTCCCCCCTCTGCACAGACACATATGGTAAGGTGGGACAAAACGCCCTCCCCTCCCTCCCTCATTTCCCCCCTCTGCACAGACACATATGGTAAGGTGGGACAAAACGCCCTCCCCTCCCTCCCTCATTTCCCCCCTCTGCACAGACACATATGGTAAGGTGGGACAAAACGCCCTCCCCTCCCTCCCTCATTTCCCCCCTCTGCACAGACACATATGGTAAGGTGGGACAAAACGCCCTCCCCTCCCTCCCTCATTTCCCCCCTCTGCACAGACACATATGGTAAGGTGGGACAAAACGCCCTCCCCCTCCCTCCCTCATTTCCCCCCTCTGCACAGACACATATGGTAAGGTGGGACAAAACGCCCTCCCCTCCCTCCCTCATTTCCCCCCTCTGCACAGACACATATGGTAAGGTGGGACAAAACGCCCTCCCCTCCCTCCCTCATTTCCCCCCTCTGCACAGACACATATAGTAACGTGGGGCAAAACGCCCTCCCCTCCCTCCCTCCGTCATTTCCCCCCTCTGCACAGACACATATGGTAAGGTGGGGCAAAACGCCCTCCCCTCCCTCCGTCATTTCCCCCCTCTGCACAGACACATATGGTAAGGTGGGGCAAAACGCCCTCCCCTCGTTCCCTCCTTCCCTCATTTCCCCCCTCTGCACAGACACATATGGTAATGTGGGGCAAAACGCCCTCCCCTCGTTCCCTCCTTCCCTCATTTCCCCCCTCTGCACAGACACATATGGTAAGGTGGGGCAAAACGCCCTCCCCTCGTTCCCTCCTTCCCTCATTTCCCCCCTCTGCACAGACACTTATGTTAAGGTGGGGCAAAACGCCCTCCCCTCGTTCCCTCCTTCCCTCATTTCCCCCCTCTGCACAGACACATATGGTAATGTGGGGCAAAACGCCCTCCCCTCGTTCCCTCCTTCCCTCATTTCCCCCCTCTGCACAGACACTTATGGTAAGGTGGGGCAAAACGCCCTCCCCTCGTTCCCTCCTTCCCTCATTTCCCCCCTCTGCACAGACACTTATGGTAAGGTGGGGCAAAACGCCCTCCCCTCGTTCCCTCCCTCCCTCATTTCCCCCCTCTGCACAGACACATATGGTAAGGTGGGGCAAAACGCCCTCCCCTCGTTCCCTCCTTCCCTCATTTCCCCCCTCTGCACAGACACTTATGGTAAGGTGGGGCAAAACGCCCTCCCCTCCCTACCTCCCTCCGTCATTTTCCCCCTCTGCACAGACACTTATAGTTAAGGTGGGGCAAAACGTCCTCCCCTCCCTCCCTCCGTCATTTTCCCCCTCTGCACAGACACTTATGTTAAGGTGGGGCAAAACGCCCTCCCCTCCCTCCCTCCGTCATTTTCCCCCTCTGCACAGACACTTATGGTAAGGTGGGGCAAAACGCCCTCCCCTCCCTCCCTCCGTCATTTTCCCCCTCTGCACAGACACTTATGGTAAGGTGGGGCAAAACGTCCTCCCCTCCCTCCCTCCGTCATTTTCCCCCTCTGCACAGACACTTATGTTAAGGTGGGGCAAAACGCCCTCCCCTCCCTCCCTCCGTCATTTTCCCCCTCTGCACAGACACTTATGGTAAGGTGGGGCAAAACGCCCTCCCCTCCCTCCCTCCGTCATTTTCCCCCTCTGCACAGACACTTATGTTAAGGTGGGGCAAAACGCCCTCCCCTGCCTAAAAAAGAAATCCCCCTTCTCTTGATGTTTTGTATTAAATGTAACCGATAAAGGCCCAGCCACACTACAACACATCCTAACCGTTCAACATTTGAAAGATGCAGATCAACACACACATCCCCCTCAAATTCTTGGTTCATTGCGGGGTTTTCTGTCGCGCTTTTATATTCTGCTATTAGGAACTGCATATATTTTAATTGTTTAAAAGGATGAAAATTAACTTTAAATATAAGAAACGAATGAGGCTTATATGCTCAATCTGTAGTAAGAAAGGCAATATTGAAAAAACGGTAAGAATCGACAAAATGGAGGGGGGGGGGGGGGGTGTTGATGTGCATCTTTACCAGAATCTTTTGTATACAAGCGGCAATAAATGCCAACAAATTGCTTGGCCTTTGTGCCCCACTTTGCCATCAATAGAAGACAATAGCACATATAAATAAGATAATGCAACCCTGCTTTCAACAATACCACTTCACAAACAACATTCCTTTTCTACTGAATGATGCACATGGGCAGAGTTCAAGCACTTCAATATTCAAAGTAACAATACTTTTCCCATGCTTCTGCGCATCACATTTACTAGTGCCTCTGAGTACACGACAATAACTGAGGTTGATTGTGCTCACGCATCTTATGTGCGTTAAAACAATTCAAGGGCCACTAAGCGTTTGTCAGTTATAAATTCCTCTTGATCCATTCCCTTTAAATCACCCATATAACCAATATTATGGAAAAACAATAAACAGAACAAAACAAGAAAAAATAGATGGTGTTGCCACAGTGTTGACATGCTCTCCAGGCAGGGGCAGCACAAAGTTCACAGGAATCTTCCCCGAAACAATAGAGACAAAACAATATGGAGCTCTTTGCGCTTTACATAATCTACATTTAACAGACATAAATACGGTAAGCACAAAACCAATTACCGCACACTGAGTCCATGGGAAATTTAATAACACAATAGTAAAGTCTATAAACATTAGACAAATAACATCAAAAGATCAATCTTTAAACAGCTCAAATTCCTCCATCATTTTACCCATGGACACACACACACACACACGCACACGCAAGCATGCGCGCGCACACACACACTCGCGCACACGTGTGCGCACAGACAAAACACACGCACATACACGCGCCAGTAGAATATAAGCAGGCTATAATCATTAAAGCAGTATAACAAAGCAATGTATGTATATTGACACCACAAAACAATGTATAATGTATATTGACAGCACAAAACAATGTATGTATATTGACACAACAAAATGTATGTATATTGACACAACAAAACAATGTATGTATATTGACACAACAAAACAATGTATGTATATTGACACAACAAAGCAATGTATGTATATTGACACCACAAAACAATGTATGTATATTGACACAACAAAGCAATGTATGTATATTGACACCACAAAACAATGCATGTATATTGACACAACAAAAGCAATGTATGTATATTGACACAACAAAACAATGTATGTATATTGACACAATAAAGCAATGTATGTATATTGACACAACAAAACAATGCATGTATATTGACACATCCCCCTCCCCCCCCCCTCTCCCACAAAACAATGTATATTGACACAACAAAACAATGCATGTATATTGACACAACAAAAGCAATGTATGTATATTGACACAACAAAACAATGCATGTATATTGACACAACAAAACAATGTATGTATATTGACACAACAAAACATTGACACAACAAAACAATGCATGTATATTGACACAACAAAACAATGTATGTATATTGACACAACAAAACAATGTATGTATATTGACACAACAAAGCAATGTATGTATATTGACACAACAATGTATGTATAACACAACAAAACAATGCATGTATATTGACACAACAAAACAATGTATGTATATTGACACAACAAAACAATCTATGTATATTGACACAACAAAACAATGTATGTATATTGACACAATAAAACAATGCATGTATATTGACACAACAAAACAATGTATGTATATTGACACAACAAAACAATGCATGTATATTGACACAACAAAATACAATGTATGTATATTGACACAAAACAATGCATGTATACAAATTGCAATGCATGTATATTGACACAACAAAACAATGTATATTGACACAACAAAACATGTATATTGACACAACAAAACAATGCATGTATATTGACACAACAAAACAATGTATGTATATTGACACAACAAAACAATGTATGTATATTGACACAACAAAACAATGTATGTATATTGACACAACAAAACAATGTATGTATATTGACACCACAAAACAATGTATGTATATTGACACAACAAAACAATGTATGTATATTGACACAACAAATCAATGTATGTATATTGACACAACAAAACAATGTATGTATATTGACACAACAAAACAATGTATGTATATTGACACAACAAATGTAATTGTATGTATATTGACACAACAAAACAATGTATGTATATTGACACAACAAAACAATCTATGTATATTGACACAACAAAACAATGTATGTATATTGACACAACAAAACAATGTATGTATATTGACACAACAAATCAATGTATGTATATTGACACAACAAAACAATGTATGTATATTGACACAAAACAAATTGACACAACAAAACAATGTATGTATATTGACACAACAAAACAATGTATGTATATTGACACAACAAATTGCAAATGTATATTATATGTATATTGACACAACAAAACAAATTGACACAACAATCTATGTATATTGACACAATCTATGTATATTGACACAACAAAACAATCTATGTATATTGACACAACAAAACAATGTATGTATATTGACACAACAAAACAATGCATGTATATTGACACAACAAAACAATGTATGTATATTGACACAACAAAACAATGTATGTATATTGACACAACAAAGCAATGTATGTATATTGACACAAACAATCTAAATTGCAATGTATGTATATTGACACCACAAAACAATGTATGTATATTGACACAACAAAACAATGTATGTATATTGACACAACAAAACAATGCATGTATATTGACACAACAAAACAATGTATGTATATTGACACAACAAAACAATGTATGTATATTGACACCACAAAACAATGTATGTATATTGACACAACAAAACAATGTATGTATATTGACACAACAAAACAATGCATGTATATTGACACAACAAAACAATGTATGTATATTGACACAACAAAACAATGTATGTATATTGACACAACAAAACAATGTATGTATATTGACACAACAAAACAATGTATGTATATTGACACAACAAAACAATGTATGTATATTGACACAACAAAACAATGTATGTATATTGACACAACAAAACAATGTATGTATATTGACACCACAAAAGCAATGTATGTATATTGACACAACAAAACAATGTATGTATATTGACACAACAAAACAATGTATGTATATTGACACAACAAAACAATGTATGTATATTGACACAACAAAACAATGTATGTATATTGACACAACAAAACAATGTATGTATATTGACACAACAAATTGACACAACAAAACAATGTATGTATATTGACACAACAAAAGCAATGTATGTATATTGACACAACAAAACAATGTATGTATATTGACACAACAAAACAATGTATGTATATTGACAGCAACAAAACAATGTATGTATATTGACACAACAAAACAATGTATGTATATTGACACCACAAAACAATGCATGTATATTGACACAACAAAGCAATGTATGTATATTGACACAACAAAACAATGTATGTATATTGACACAACAAAACAATGTATGTATATTGACACCACAAAACAATGTATGTATATTGACACAACAAAGCAATGTATGTATATTGACACAACAAATTGCAATGCTATGTATATTGACACAACAAAACAATGCATGTATATTGACACAACAAAACAATGTATGTATATTGACACAACAAAACAATGTATGTATATTGACACAACAAAACAATGTATGTATATTGACACCACAAAACAATGACACCACAAAGCAATATGTATATTGATGTATGTATATTGACAACAAAACAATCTATGTATATTGACACAACAAAACAATCTATGTATATTGACACAACAAAGCAATGTATGTATATTGACACAACAAAACAATGTATGTATATTGACACAACAAAACAATGTATGTATATTGACACAACAAAACAATGCATGTATATTGACAAAACAATGTATGTATATTGACACAACAAACAATGTATGTATATTGACACCACAAAGCAATGTATGTATATTGACACAACAAAACAATGTATGTATATTGACACCACAAAACAATGTATGTATATTGACAATGTATGTATATTGACAACAAAACAATGCATGTATATTGACACAACAAAAAAGCTGGTATATAATAATAATAATAAATGGATACTTATATAGTGCTTTTTATCGAGCACAAAAGCGCTATTTTACAGTCACACGCATGGCAGAACACAGAAGACACATTCTCACTGAACAATGTAAACGCACACAAACTTACTCAAACATACACTAGCTTGTACAAACACGCGTATATTGCAACGCACGCATATACACCACACACAGACACACACACAAACACACACGTGCACCTCACATGCACAAAACATTCACGTGTGCTCACACTCACAGACACATACTCGCATCAAACTCACTGAAACCCCCCCCCCCCCCCCCCCCCCCCCTCTCTAGCCGAAAACAATCTCTCCTGCGCACACATACACTCATACACATGCAAGCACATATACCCACACAGAACACACTCAACACACACTATGTATAACACACACACCTGCTCGGAAGCGCGGTCGTGGGCGCATGCACACTCACACTCGCGAACACGCTCACAAATTACATACATACACTTACACACACACAAATTACATACAAAACATATGGACATACATCGCACAATCACAATCACACACAAATACACACACAAACACGCACACACACACACACTCACACACACTGAACAATGCATCACACACACACACACACACGTACGCACGCATGTACACAAAAATACACGCATACGCGCGTGCACACACAACACACACACACACACACACACACAACACACACACACACACACACACACACACACACACACACACACACACACACACACACACACACACGCACATGTATATTGAGATTGAGATGGGGGTGTTATTGACACCACAAAACAATGGTATATTGACAAAGACTGCCGGAACAATGCATGTATATTGACACAAAGAAAAGATGGGTTTTCAGGTTTGTTTTGAACGATGCTAAAGATTGACTATGTCTGACAGGAGAAGGCAATGAATTCCAGAGTTTGACTGCTGATGATGTAAAAGCTCTACCGCCGTGCCTATCACGTTTAAAATTTTGTATTCGAAAGATCCTATTGTCATGTGCTGAGCGGAGGGATCGAGATGGAACGTAAATTTCAAGAAGCTCAGAGAGGTATTGCGGTGCTGTTCCCGATATTATCTGATAGCAGAGACAGGCAGCTTTGTAAGTTATTCTTTGTTGAACGGGTAGCCAATGTAACTCTTTAAGTAGAGGTGATGTGTGTTGAAGACGCTTGGCTTTGAAGACCATTCTAGCAGCAGAGTTTTGAAGTTGTTGTAAGGGTTTGAGAAGCGCCTGTGGGTAACCAAGTAGAAGGGAGTTGCAGTAATCTAATCTAGACAAAATGTATGATCTGACAAGCGTTTTGGTTGCCTCGGTTGTGAGAAAGGGGCGTATAGAGCTGATTCGCCTGAGTTCGATGTATGTAGCCTGGCAGATCTTAGTGATATGCTGTTGCATGGAGAGGTCTTCATCCAAGAAAATGCCAAGGTTGCGAACATGTTCAGAAAAATGGATGTTGGAATCTCCAAGGGCAATGGTGGAGGGCAGAGAGCTAGAGTCAACAGATGGGGGAAGCACTCTAAGTGCTTCAGTCTTGTCATCGTTTAGTTTAAGCTTATTGTTTGATATCGGTGTTTTCACTTCAGTGACACAATCTTGAAGAGTGTGAATAAGCTGGTCGTGAGCTAGCGGTGAAGCACGATGATTGAGTTGAGTATCATCGGCATACATTTCATGACGGACAGAGTGTATATAGACACGCGGACATATAGACACCCGGACATATAAACACGTAACCGACTAGCTAAGCTTGGAGACATCAAAGGGGAAATTTTATTCATCCTACAAACATTTGGCCGAATCACAAAAAATACTTTACATTGACAAGTGCGAAAATGATATTGACTTATTGAAATTGAATGATATAGAGTTACTGAAATTCAAATTTGCCGAATACTTGTAATAGCGGAAATTGCTGATTCCGCGTAATCGGCTGCCCATTCCGCGTAATCGGCTGCCTATTCCGTGAAATAGGCAAGAAAAAACACCCTTTACACAGATTCGGCAAATCGTTGCTCAATACGTGAACTCGGCAACGATTTGCTGATTACATGGAATCAGCAAATTTACTGCCGATTCCGCGGAATCGGCAATTTCACAGATTCGGCACGACATATATAGACACGCGGACATAATTATAGACACGCGGACATTTAGACACCAGGACATATAGACACGTAGCCGACTAACTAAGCTTGGGGACATCAAAGGGGAATCAATTAACCTTTACCGGATCATGCTTTTGACTACACGGACACGATGGCGGGGGTCTTCCACGACCCCCTACTCAGCAAAGAGCAAATTCCGAGGTGTTTATCCCTGTCCGGATGGCGGGGGTCTCCCACGACCCCTACTTGTCAAAGAGGCACCATGTGTTTATCCCTGTCCGGATGGCGGGGGTCTCCCACGACCCCTACTCAATGCACTGCAGTGCTCTTTAAAGTAGGGGTCGTGGGAGACCCCCGTCATCCGGACAGGTATATCAAAATTACGCGTCATATTACGTCATCTATATTTTATACACATTCATGAAATTTAATACACTTAAAGCCATTTACTTTTTTGACAAAGTCATGAAATTTCATGAAGATTGCTTAAATAGTTTTAGAGATATAAAATGTTTTGTGTGTCAAGGGGTCGTGGGCGACCCCAGAAGTCCGGTAAAGGTTAAGATTATTTGATGTCTCCAAGGCTAGTCTGCTAGGTAGATACATTATCTGACAGCTTAGCTCACGTCACAAATCAAAGAACACTATAAAACCATCCCTGCAAAACAGGTTATGACCACATGTGTATTCATGTAAGGAAAAGCTTTTGTGAAGGATTTTCACAACGTTCTACAATATTTTCAACAAACTTTAGAATTTTCACCTTGAAATGGTAAGGGGCCTATCTGATCTTTCAGTGCTGATTCCACTGTGCTTAGATATAGGCTTAATTTTCTAAACAAGGCCTTCTGGCTCAAGAACGAATTACAATCAAATGAGTATATAACTAGCAGAGCCGGATCCAGGGGGGTTACCTGGGTTCCGTAACCCCCCCCCCACACCACACACACACACACTCACTCCCACAAAAGAAAGAGAAAGAGAAAAAAAGAAAGACAGTCGTTCTTTCTGTTTTGTTGTTCTAAGGTACACTTTAAATAAAAGGGAGTTTGGGCACTTTATTTTGTTGAAAAAGCTTCAGCTGACCCCCACCAGGGCCGTTACCCTTGGACCCCACTGGGGGCCGGCCCCCACCCACGTTTGTAACCCCGCCTCTAATGTGTTCCAGGTCCAGCCCTGACTAGTGTAATCATTTTTTTAAACATAGCATGTTGCATCTGATTAGATTTGTTGAATTAGAAGTAATAAAACTGTCTCAACCTTTAGAAGGACTCTACTGAACAGCAAAACGCCACGAGATTAGTAAGGTACACTGTTTCAAAACCAACAGAATGTTTTGCTGATGAGTGTTGTAATAAAAACAAGCAAACCATACAGCCACCTTTTCCCCTTGCTTGTTGAAGCCAATCCGTTCACAAAATCAAGTTGAAATACCTGTGATCTGCAATTCATTATCATAAGCTGTCTATGCAATTCAGAACAAATTCATGGGGCACTGGCTTGAGTAAAGCTTACGTCTTTGTATGAGAAAGCTAGAAACGTCAAGACTAGGGTAAATTGTTGCAAAGCCGACCAACTCGATCACGATTACGTTAGGCCTACTGTATGTGTATTTACTACTGTATGTGTATTTACTACTGTATGTGTATTTACTACTGTATGTGTATTTACTACTGTATGTGTATTTGGGAAATGATGGAAAGCAGGAGGGTAATCGTGTGTGTGTCTCGATCAGTTGGTCAGTCTGTATGTCTGTCTGTCTGTCTATCTGTCTGTCTGTCTGTCTGTCTGTAGGTTCATGCTAACCAGTGAGCTTTGATGGCGTTGCCTCTTGTTATGAAATGATACAGATTCAAGAAACTCAAAATGATTTAAGAAATTTAAACTGATTTTAAGAAATAGAATTATAGAAACTACCTGTAGTTTTAAGAGACTTATGTTGGTCTCAGGAAACTGCAACAGATCTTAAGAAATTTAAACTAATGAAATGGAAACTGATGAGCACCCCATAAGCTTTAAGCTTGTTGCTGCTCTATCTGTCAGCGCCTGTTAGTGTCAGTATTGTAACGCACTTTACCACAGGGTAGAAAGCACACACAGGACAACAACAAACAAGCAGACAATAACAGAAAAGAATAAGTTGCGATTGATTCAGTCTAGTTTTTCTTAATACTTCAAGATTCTGTTGACACGAAATTCAATAAAAAATTTATAAAGAATAATAAACAAACAAATGTTTTAAAAGCAACACAGCAATCACTTACTGACATTCTATCCTATGCTTTGTAAAATTATCGGCACAACCAATGCAAGTTGGCACGTCACTGTTATATTATTTGCAGTGATTGTTCAGAATCCATGTTGTTGTTTTTTCTCTGAAACAGGCTGTAACACACATGCACCGTGCTTAGAAACTGTGCTCTGAACTTGGTGCCAGTCAAACAGTACAAGTAGAAGTTGATGGAACTGTTGGTCACCCACAGCACGTCTATAATATGAGTAAACAAGTCGAACTGTCTGATTGCAATGGGGTCATTCCTATCAATGTATTTGTTTATTACTAAGTTCATAGCAACAGGCGTTGTTAAGAGAACAAAACAAACACTGGCAGCAATCAAGGTGACAGTCAGTGAAGACACTTTCTGCTGTCTGAAATCCTGGGTGGTTTGTTGTACAGAAAGACGTTGGTTCGTTCTGACAGATCTGACCAGTGTCCACACCAGAACGCTATTGCTGACTGCCAACATTGTGAACGGTAGAAAACAGAACTGAAGCAGACGAATCCATGAAAAGATGGTATAAGTAAACCACCCGTACGGCCCTGAGTAAGGCACATAGCAGTCATTTCTACGAAGAACAAATCCATACAGGTAGTGACAGTGCATCACAATGAAAACGATGACCACAATAGCAGCAGTAACTCGTGACTTTCTCTTGGTCCACACAACACCGACACGAAGCGGCCACAGCACAGAGGCAGCTCTGAGCATGGTGAGTGACACCAGCATCCATGACGATACAGCTGATGCTGTGTGAGTCATCATCAGGTAAACCTTGCACTGCCAGGGGCCCTGATATTCTATGTAGGGGAAATGAAGCACAGCTTTCAGAAACTGCTGAAACGGGATCGACCAACATCAACAGATCAGACACAGCCAGAACTACGAAGAAAACACTGGAAGTGGATGAAGGAAGACGAACCATGATCAGAATGATCATCACATTTCCCAAACCATCCAAAGGGAAGCACAATATGGTAGCCGATGTCCTTAATGAGGTAAGCTGCGTCTAAATAAGGCTGCTTCAGATCAGACCACGTGTCTCGTTTGAACTGACCTGACATCTCCGCTGTGTGGGTCACCCAATGGCTTGATGGCCACAGCATGTTGGTTCACTTAGGTCAGTACATGTATCGTGAAGGTTGGGCCGTGTCTTTAATTATCGATAACACCATCAGACCATTGGCTTGATGACCATAGCAGGTGTAAAATCTTGCATTCATGGGTTGAAAACAACGAAGCAGTTTATTCTTCGACTTCTTTATTGATCCTTTCAGTACAAGCGTCCATCCAAAAGTGAGAGGATAGCTCACCCTCATTCACGCGCATCCTCTTGCAATACAGTTCACCAAACTATTCACTCACCGCATGCATAACATCACATGCATGCACACGCGCCGAACAGCTTTCTCACAATTCTCTTACAACAATATTACATCTCCTTCGTTAACGAAGAATGAGAAATGGAATACTAACAATACGCGTTGGCAGAGGCGCATTGAAAATTCCTTTATCCTGCATGTTAGTAACTGAATAAATTATAACTATGTATAATACAACTTGATAACCAAAAATAAATTTTAAAAATCTATGTTGATGACTATTTCTAGTAAGCAAACTGCAGTACATTTATGGGGCTTGGTTGGTCTTAGTCTCAAATTATAGATGTTCGTCTAAGTATAATACTATAACGATAAGAAAAATCATATAGTTCTTTCACACGTGAAGTATAATTTAATGGCGATACGAAAACCGTAATAGTTATTTCACACTCTGCATAACCGCAGTTCATTATATCCCTAGAAGTCGAAGAATAAACAAATAAACAAATAAAACCACTACCCCCCAGAACCCAAAGACTACATCGAAGACCTTGACAGCCAAATACACTGCATCGTGAAGAACCTGCCAGTCAGCGACGAGAAGATGAAGTTGATCAGAGAAGCAACAAAAACAGAGGAAGAGACGTAGACATCCTCACTAAAACCTTACATAATCCAAGGATGGCCGAACACACACAAGGACGCAAGGAGTGCATCAGCCACGCACATCACTGCTGGAGCTTTAGAGACGAACTGTCCACCATTGATAATGTAATCTTCAAGGGAGAAAAAATCTACATCCCGCCTTGACTACGTGCTGAAATGATCATCAAAATTCATGCCAGTCATCTTGGTGTAGAAAAATCCCTCGCTCGAGCAAGACAAGCCCTCTTGTGGCCCAAAATGGCAGCGGACATTGAAGAAACTGTTGCCAACTGCCTGGTTTGCAACGAAAGACGAAATTCCAACAGCAAGGAACAAAAGCTGTCACACAACATTCCCACAAGACCCTGGCAGAATATCGCCACAGATCTTTTCACGTGGGACAACAAATCACATCTGGTGACCGTCGATTCATACAGTCGCTACTTTGAAGTAGACGAGATCACCACCACCACGAGGGCTGCCACCATCAGAAAGCTGTCAGCCCATTTCAGCAGACACGGAATCCCGGAAACCCTGGTCAGCGACAATGGCCCGCAGTTTGCGTCAGAGGAGTTTGCCCGTTTCTCCGCCACCTGGGACTTTACACACGTCACCTCGAGCCCGAGATACCCGCAAACCAACGGCCTGGCAGGGAAGACAGTGCAGACGGTGAAGAATATCCTGGACAAAGCCAAAGCTGACAGATCCTCCGCGCTCCTCGGCATCCTAGAATACAGAAACATGTCAGAAGATGGCCTAGCGTCCCCGGCCCAGCTTCCGATGGGCTGCCAGCTGCGCTCAATCCTGCCAGCAACGACCCGTCAGCTACAGCCCAGGACCATCGACCCCAGGACGTCACAGCCCGTCGTCAGCAGTGTCAGGCGAGCCAGAAGAAATACACTAGCGAACAAAAGTTAAGGCCCAGAAAGACAATCATCTCCGAAAACAACTCACGAACTCAATAGAACGCACCACAGCTCATAACAAAACTGATTTTTTTCTTTTAACATTAAGTTCATTCCAATATTTCATTAATCAGAACGAGTTCAGTAAACGAAATGCCCCTTTCAACAACTTCCCTCTCCTTTTTGAAAAGTCACACTCAGAATCAATTAGCGACCAAAAGTTAAGTACTAGAAAGACAATCGTCTCCAAAAACTCGTTCTGATTATTTATTTTTTGGAATGAACTTAATGTTAAAGAATAAGAATGGGGTTTTTGCGTTTTATTGAGTTCGTGAGTTAAAAAAAATCAATAAATAAGAACGAGTATTTCGGAGATGATTGTCTTTCTGGGCCTCAACATTTGTTCACTAGTGTACTATGACTGCTCCAGCCACCCGCTTGCTCACCTGAAAATCGGGAGAGGAAGTCTTCGTCCAGCTGTTCCCTGGAGACTGCTGGAAGCCGTCCACAGTCACTGACACTGGCAAAACACCCCGCTCCTACCAACTGCGAACTGAAGATGGCAACGTGTACCGTCGGAACCGGCGCTTTATCAGAAAGCAAACCACGCCTGAAACAGGACATCGCAGGAGATCATGGTCCCCCCCCCCCCCCCCCCCCCAGCGCCGGATCCTGACTCGAGACCAAACGTTTGCAGCAACTTGAGAACCTGGCACCGCAGCAGACCAGGGAAGTGCCTGAACCCAGACGCAACCAACAACCTCAAGGACATCCAGACACCGCAGGAACTGTTGCAGAGCCTAATGAACAGGTGGGACCCGACCTCTACCGCACCAGATATGGGAGAACAGTCAAGAACCCTCAGAGACTATGAAATGAGCAAGTGCAGAGAAGGAGTATCATGCAAGGAAGGAGAATAGAAGCAACCACTGCACAAGTGGAGACCATTACAGAACCACGAAATAGTTTCAAAGGAGACATAATGGAAATGCAGGTAATATTAAATGCAGAGTGTGAGAAGAATAACATAAATACGGCTTTGTCTTATGCTATTCTCGCATTCACTATAACTGTTAGTACGAGGAGATAGTAAAGGAGAAATCTAAAGAATACGAGTATATGTCTTAGTGAGAGCGACAAAATATTAGAAATATTAGCTTCAGCAGATTGAGATCGCACTTTTAGTACAGTACATGATAATCGCTGTATTAATGTGTATTATGTCACTCCGTGTTCATTAATGATTCGAAGGACAAGAACGATAATAACAACCACAGGAGGAACATGGCTTGAATGAGAAAGACGCAAACATCATGCAATGGTTTGAGTAATACACAGGATGTAGAAACAGTAACATGATGAACAGAAGAAAAATAAGGAAGGTTGAATTAATAATAGTTGAGGATTTTTTATGAAGCATAAGCGATTTCTAAGATGAACGACATAGAAAAGTAGAGTGGGTTTATGATAGTTTGCACAAAAACCAAAGACTACAAGCACACTGAAGCCTATTTCGATAGAATAATAAAATTTAGGACGCTGGCGTTGAAGAGCAAAGGATCATATAATTTGAGTGATTCTGATCCTTAAGGGAACTATTAGACAATTACAATAAAAGAGACATAGCTCACCACACGCAAGCACGGCTACATCACATATTATCAGGTCTATACACGCACTCATATGCCAGCAAGAAGTACACCGTGCACACACACTTGCCTTGAGACAGGGAAAACTAGAGCAAATAAGCACCCTGGTTTAAAGCACTGACGCAACCGGGTGACATATTATAATATGGAGGATGCGAAGCAGAAGTTTCCACCATTATTCTTTTTCTATTTGTTCAGTTCAATGAATTTGGAGCTTCTATTCTAACAATCAGCTTTTTTAGTTCCTGTGTTTTCCCTATGTCTTTTTTTCCTCCTTTCTGTCTTTATTTGCTACTTTTATAATGTTAATGATTATATCTTTATTTATTTTATTTATTTCTTTTATTTTTATATTGTAAAGTATTACTCTCTTTGATGAGATTCGCGGCTAGAATGAAATATTTTTAATTCATTGCTCCTTAATCTCGTCTATGTTGATTTCTAATATTTCCATAATGCTGGGAAATAAATGGTGTGTGGTTTTGACTTTGGATATTGGGTACCATGAGCTTATGCCGCAGCACACGTCCGGTGTACGCGACACACGTCATCCATCACCACCACACATAACCACATTGCACATCACACCACACACACACATCAGTATTAATATATGTTGATTAGACGTTAAATGAAAACACACACAAACATCATACACAACACACTGCACCACAACGCAACTGTGTACATAGTGTGGTCTAGACGACGTTAAATGGAAAGTCACACACCACACACAATGCACACTCACATCACTCAACACACACCACACATCAAAAACCAATCACCACCAACAACATAGTCAACACAACAACCAACAACAACAACAAAAAGTACAGCATAGCCAACAACAACAACATACAGTATTATATACGGCGTCCAATCTGATAGAAATAGAATCAAAGCGCAACATCAACGAGCGTCTAAACATTTGTATATCGCGTATTCAAACAGTAAAATGCAATACCAAGGTAGTACAAAACACATATGAGTCATAAATGCCTATGACGCAGCTATGTTGGTTGATAACAGAGCCTAAGGTACAAGGGAGAGCAAAAATGTATAGAGCGACTGTGGAGCCTCATGACGGGGAAGTCAATGATAATGTACGGTGCGTGTTCTTAATGCTCGTAGCAGTATTTGAAAGCAGAGAGGGTGTCGGTCCGCCTGTTATCGGCAAGCGGAAAGGATGGCAATGCTGTGGCTTATCCAGAGATGTCGCCGTCCCTCCAGCAGCTCCACGAGGAGCAATGGATCAAAATAGAAGGACAGCCGACCAAGAGTTGAAAGCTTATACCTAGGGATCTGGAGAGGTAAACAGGGTCAGAAAAAAAGAACGGTAATGTGCGAGCTGGCGTATAAACGGAAGTATTGTCACAGAGGTAAGATGAAGCAAGCTTTATAGATAGATTATAAGCAAAGGTGGTTTAATTTATACTCAATTCTGTCTGCGACAGGCAGCCAGTGAAAAGAACGGAGAAGAGGGCTAAACCTGGTCGAAATTTTCTCCGAAGGACAAACACACACACACACACACACACACACACACACACCACGCAGCACACACACACACACACACCACTTATAAACCTACCTCTTGCAGATCTTTATTCATTGCTTGGTCTGTAAAAAACAATGCCACAAACTCCATGCGATCTCAACTCTCTGCTGAACTTGCTGTACGTCAAAACAGTGCACATATGAAAAGTGATGCAGCATTGCAGTACACCAACTCAACCCGGTATTGAGAAACCACCGAGGGACCGGTCCATTTTCAATGGATCATCCAGTCAATGTCATCAAATAAGATCAGATACGAAATGTGCGGGGGTTGTCAGGCAGAACGAAGGAAAACGCTTGCGATGATCAAGGCCGACCGTGCGAGGTGAGTAGACCACTAGCTCTGGGGGGCTGGACTCCTGGCTGGCTTGTTGTACACAAGGGCATTTTTTAATTGTAGCTGATTCTGGAACAGTCTGTACAGAAGGACACAGTTGCTGCTGACTACACATCACGATAGGCAAGAAACAAGCTGAACAAGGACCGTCCCAAGGCCAGATACAGAATCTTGAAGTTTCCCCTCTAATCCATATATCCCTTCCGAATGAATATGTGTCAGTTAGAAAGTTGCGCCATATTAAACAGAACGGAACCATTGTCACTATAACAGCGCCACTCGTGATTTCCGTCTTGTCAACACAGCACTGACATGGACGCAGAGAAGCACAGAATGCAGCTTTGAGCACAGTGATGTGACACCGCAGCAATTCATGCTGACAGAGGCAGCTTGGCAGATAAAACCAGTCTGTTCAATTCTTACACACAACTCTAATTGCTGTGAGCTGCTTGCAGTTACGGTCACATGTCAGATCTGCTGTAAAGTACAGCGTTCCATAGTGGGCCCTAGAACTATAAGCACCTAGCGACTAGACACACGTGCCATAGCATTGAAGAACACACTGGATCGTAGAATGAAGTAGACGAGTGCATGAATCAGTAAACAACACGCTTGTTTCCTTAAATCCCGACGGTGTCAGGTTAGTCCAGTGGGGTCAACCAAACATTCCTGAGTAAATGTAACAGCGTCTTGTAGGGTCGCGGTTCAGATCCCCCAGGTTGCGCTATTCCGTGTGACGGAACTGGAATTGTCACTGTGCTGATGCTATTCCCAGTCTGGCAATGAAGGCTTCTGATACTCGGCCTAGTGTGCGATCTTGGCATGTTTGTTGAGGGTGCGTGATACTTAGGACTTTCATGTATAAGTTAAGGACAGTTGTCCATATGGCATTTTGAAAGTTAAATGGGTGTGGAATTAAAGATCCTCGTCAGGCCATTGATATCTTAGGTCTCCAATTTTAGTTTAAGTGTTTTACGTGAAAGATCTAATGATGGCGCCAACGGTTTTGCACATTATTCGTAAATATTGAGCAGGGAAAACAAGTATCTTAGCTTTTGTCAATTCAATATAAGTGCAGATATTGCTGTATAAAATGAGATATCAAACACACATAAAACTAAAAGGAAATTGCAAAATTGCAAGAACCAAAAAAATATTTTTTTACTTTGAAACATAATCATATATTTGTACTTCCTTTTTAGCTGTCCATGGGTTCATCATTGCCTAAGACTGGAAGCTGTCTGCAATCTAAAATATTTTTAACTAAGCCGATTCTGAGATAGTAATTGCACCTGACAAGACCAAAAAAAAATCAGGATAGAAATTTTAAACAAGAGCTCAAAATATATGTTTTCTTGGCGACTAATGCTTTACTTTTGCTTGACTGAGGCAACTGGTTTTCAATGTAAATATTGACAGTGTCTGAAAATAAACAGGGTAATGGCAATATAAATTAAAACTGATTAAACACAGAAAGGAGAATCCACTTTCCAAAGAAAAGCTTCAACGAGCCTCCTTGGCCGTAGTGGTAAATGTCGAGGGACTACAGGCTGGAGGTCATCGGGTTTCAATTCCATCAGAGGTGAGGGTTTTTGTTTCGTTCCCTGGGCCAACTCCTACCATAAGTAGTGGCTAAGGGTCAATGGAAGACTGAACCACACATTCGAGCTTCATCCGTTCAACAGATGTTGATTTATCAAATGCTGCCTTAATTTTCAAGACCAACCATCTGCAGATTTTTTTTTCTCAGCATGGTTAACCCATTCGGCCGTTTCCAGCCATATATGCGCGGAATTATAGATAGCTGTCCATTTTGAGGGCATTTGCTCAAGTGATGTGTCAGTGTGTGCCCATAACCGTGGTTACTTCTAGATTCCTTCTCTCCCTTAACACACAGTTTAGCGCTCGACTTTTGCTTTTGTAGTGGTTTGTTTTGTGGGGAAACCTTTTGGTGTAGAGATGTTTTGTATAATAAGTATATATTTAGACAGGTCGGATCTACCACTTCCATAGCTAAACCTGAGTAAAAAACCTGTATCCTTCTTTCCCGTCTCCTTTTGTTTATGTATGTTTTGGTTTAGTGTGTAGGCTGGAGTGATTTGTGAGACTTTTCTTTAGCAATTCAAATCGTTGCAATGCAATGATTCATGCTGGGATCTCATTATGAAGGAACGTACAGTACAGTCTAATCAGGTATAGTCTCAGGCCGATATACGAACTCCCATAGCATCATCATCATCTATACCGCATCACACCTCAGTTCGAGGACTAATCATCCAAATAATAAATAAAAAGCCTAAGTTTCGTGCTCCGATCGTGTGGTGAAACTCTAGTTTTGGTTTTCCAAGGTCCAGACTCATGCCTTGGTGAGTTCGGATCAATAGTGATATGGGAATCACTATTGTTCTGTGGAGCTGTCGGTGGATGGTCGTGGTGACCTCAGTTTTGGTTTACAATCCAGACTATGTCCTTGGTGAGTTCGGATCAAAGTAATGGGAATCACTATTGTTCTGGGGAGCTGTCGGTGGATGGTAAGTCGTGGTGGATGACTCAGTTTTGGGTTAAAATCCAGTACTATGCACTGGTGGTTCGCGGATCAAAGTAATTGGGGAATTCACTATTGTTCTGGGGAGCTGTCGCGTCGGATTCGTCGTTGGTGGGCCCTGAGAGGAGGACCTCACTTACGTTGTGTCCACGACGTAGGACATTATTGTTGTCAGTAGTGGGGGTTGGTAGGTGGTGTCCTGCGCTGTATGTTAGTCAGAATGGGCTCCACTGAACTCCATCGAAGTGACTCAGAAGCACGTGCAGTGTCTATTGTTTTCGGTTGGTTGCCTCCTGATGGCTTAACCATAGATTTGCTCCCCTTGTGACTGGCTGGTTTCGGATTCTGCGATCTGAAACAGGATTTGGAATGAGCGGCGTGGGAGAAATGCCGCTATAAAGCCCAGAAGATGGAACAGTAAATTTTAGAAAAACAACAACCCACAACAAATTTCAATTAGTCAAAAAACCAGAGAAGTGTAAAACTCCCAAGAGCAGGGATAAGCGGCAACAGCTACTTGTACAGACAAGTCTTTTTCCCAGTATCAGAATGGAGGGGGCATCAAGATGGGCGTGACAAGTTTAAACCAGTGAAATGAAATATTTTCTTAGGAAATACATTGAACTAGTTACACCCGTGCTCCGCACAGGTGACAGAAATATTTTTTAATGAAAAAAAATAATGTATTCAATGTTACATTGATAGAACATATAATATGCTGTCTGTGAATGTAAGAGAGTTTCCCCGTACCACATACTAAAGAATAAAAATGCAATACTGGAAGCAATATATTGATTTGAGCAAATTTTAACCTGACATAGTGAAAAACATTATTAGCACTGTTGTTGTGTGAGAGCGAGAAGGGGAGACAGAGAGAGAGAGAGAGAGGGAGAGGCGTGGGGATACAGATATAGATGAGAAAATGTACTTGATAAATATAAAATCATTACAATTTACCCTTGTTGTAGAGTGGAGAGAGAGAGAGAGAGAGAGAGAGAGAGAGAGAGAGAGAGAGAGAGAGACGAGAGAGAGAGAGAGAGAAAAGCACACACGCAGCGCCCACTTATGCATCAGTTGGCTGCAGCAACACAAAATGAAAAAAAATGAAAGGCCGGGGTCCAGGGGTAATGTCCCCCTGCAGCTGAAGAAAAAAACGATTTATGAAGGTATTTTAGTTTGCTTTTTTCCACAAATTATACAAATGCTTATCTTTAAAGTGTCTGAAAAATACAGCATCAATCAAAAATCTTGTTTTTGGCTTCATAACAGAAGAATTCATCTTGTAGACACACAAAGATCTTGTTTGACAAATAAAAAAAAAAGGAAAATTCCTTTTCTGGTAAAATTCAAAAACAGGAAATCCTTGTATACCAGGGAACGTTGCACCCATATAAGTCACGGGAAATTTGGAATTTTCCCGGATTCAAAATTTTGCGAAAAATCGGAAAGGGGAAGAAAAAGAAAGATTTATTTTTATTTTATGGGAGAATAATAATAATAATAATAATAATAATAATAATAATAATAGTAATAATAATAATAATAATAATAGCTCATAAGGTAGTCATAATAATAATAATAATAATAATAATAGATGTAATAATAATAATAACTAGAGAGCTTATGAAACAAGACAGGATTCTCTCCTCCATCTACCGTCCTTCACATCATCTGTCTAAACTTCAACCAAATTAACCCAGTGTATATGTTTCGTATTCTAGTTCTCTCTCTCTCTCTCTTCTCTCTCTCTCTCTCTCTCTCTCTCTCTCTCTCTCTCTCTCTTCTCTCTCTCTCTCTCTCTCTCTCTCTCTCTCTTTGTTTTTTCTTTCCCTTTTGATAAGTGAAGTTGCTGAACAAGTAACACATTTTGGAAAGCATGGCTTTCAGTTTTACCCGGTTTACGGGAATTTTTTCTGTTACTGTTTGCCGACGATATTTGTTTAATTTCATCAACACCCACTGATCTTCAAAATCAGATTAATAATCTTGAAAAGGCATTAACTTCTTTAGGACTTAAAGTTAACTTACGTAAGACTAAAATAATGATTTTTAGAAAAGGAGGGCATTTATCTAAGTCAGAGAAATGGTTCTTTCAAAATACAGAAATGGAAATTGTAAATAGCTATAAATATTTAGGATTCACACTAACTACTAAGTTGTCTTATGACATTGCTCTTGATGAATTTTCTGGTCGAGCTAAAGGTAAAATTGTTGAAATTATGAAAACAATGTGGAGGTTAGGGACTTTAGACGTGTCAGTATTTTTTAAATTGTTAGATGCCCAAGTTAAGCCTATGCTATTATGTGCAGCTGAAATCTGGGGTTTATCTCCTTTCCGAGCAGTCGAACAGTCTCATTTGTTTGCCTGCAAGCGTTTTTTGAATGCTTACCCCAAAACTCCAAACACAATGAATATGTATGGGGAATTGGGACGATATCCACTATATATAGACAGCACAATTAAAGCAACACGCTATTGGTTGAAGCTTCAAAAATTACCCATTTCCAGGTTACCTAGGCAAGCCTATGATATGCAAAAAATAAACTTACAACAACTCTCTGGCATTCATTCACCGCAAAGTAATTGGGCTCATTATGTAAAGCATTGTCTGGATATGTTTGGATTTTTCTTTCGTTTGGTTGGATGGTGGTGTAGGTAATGAAACAGTTGTTTATGTATGAACTTAGACAACCTATGATTGATTGCTATAGACAAGAATGGCATAGCAAATTATTTGATAGTAATATATATAGTATGTACCGCTCGTTTAAATCATTATTACAGGCTGAGCAGTACCTAGTTGATATTACGATTCCTAGATTTAGAAATATCTTTATTAAATTCCGACTTGGAATCAACGACCTTGAAGCTCACCAGCGATATAAACAAAGCTAAAAAATATGCTCCCTTTGTAAAGTAAGTGAAAGTGAAACGCATTTCTTTTTTGATTGTCCATTTATTTATATCATGATTTAAGAGATAAATCTTTCACGTCATTTCAAACTTGATCATAGACCAACACTACCCTTGCTACTCCGAAAAAACGAAAAAAAGGGAAATAATTCACTCTGTGGCGATGATCATTTTCTATGCAATGAAAGAAAGAGAATTAATCCAACTGTCAAAAAGGTCTTAGTTGTTAACAAAAAAAAAAAAAAAAAAAAAATGCATGCTGTAATTTGTTTACTTTTTAAAAACTTATTTTCATGAATATACTATGTTCACGAATATATTGCAAACATGAGAATACGCGCGCATACACGCATGTGTGTATGTATGTATGTGTGTGTGTGTGTGTGTGTGTGTGTGAGGGAGAGAGATATGTAAATTGATTTGACCTCTTTGCAGATAGGTCGGTGGCCTTTGCAATTACAAAAAAAGTTCAAATTCTCTCTCTCTCTCTCTCTCTCTCTCTCTCGACTTCTCTCTCTCTCTCTCTCTCTCTCTCTCTCTCTCTCTTTCATGTACCATTGTATTTAACAATATGCTGATATTTGTATACTTTCATCAATTTTTATAAAGCGCTAAGACCTTGTTGGAAATTTTAGGTGAAGTGTTACATATGATAAACACTCGATAATGATTAGGCCAAGTGTAATTAGGCGAGATGTGATTAGGCGAGATGTTGTTAGGCGAAGTGTAATTAGGCGAAGCGTGATGCACCGCATTTGGAGGCAAACACTATACAAAGGGTGAAATACCTTGTAAAAGCCCCCCTTCAGTCTGTGATGCGCGATTTGTGGGTACCCCAGGGAAACTGCGTGATGTGGTTTATGCAAAACAATTTCTCTCAGTAATCACAAAGCATTTCTGAAAATAAATTTCTTCAGCTCTGGGGGTCTTTAACAAATGCGTTTTTAGACGTCCAGAATGGATTCACCGGGCATTGGGGATGTTACAGGTTGTGTATCTTTCCTTTTACAATTTCGTTTCGAGCACAAGGGCAAATACTGTGTATAAGCCCACCCCCCTTTTTGTGGCCTCAAACTGTGCAAAGGATGGTGGGGGTGGGGGATTAAACTCGGTATTTTAGGGTACGCGAACGTCCCTATTTTCTCCCACCGGAGATTGATGACGTCACGCGACAAAGAAACTGTCAGCATAATTACGAAAGCCAACGTCACACACGCACGCGCACGCGCACACGCACACACACACACACACACACCACACACACACACACTCACGCGCGCACACATACAAAAAGAGACAGATCAAAATAGAACAAGACTGGTGTGACAAGCATGTGTCGACTTAAAAGTATTAAGCTGTATACGTCACAGCTACCTCAAGACACCAATGACGTCAGTGTCACTTTGCGTCACTGTAACACTTTGCTATGACGTACTCTAAATATCATTCTATGCATTTTGTCGAAGGGGTTTTGAGCAAATAAACTTGAAAATGTGTGTCCCCACTTCCAGTTGGCACTTCTGGCTCAGTCTCATATCAGAAGTGTTGCAAATATACAGTCGAACCCGCTTATAGAAAACCCGCTTATAAGAAAGCAATTTATTTTTCCCCGGCCGAACTCCTTCTTTCTTATGTATTATCAAAGCTCGGATATAAGAAAACCACTTATAAGAAAACTCGGTTATAAATATAAGGAAGCAAATTCGTTCTCCCATCCGCGATGTAAACTTGGATATAAGAAAATGATTTCATACAAGGGAGTTGGTTTGCAGTTCATTTTCTTATAAGCGAGGTTTGATTTTCTTATAAGCGATTTTTTTAAAAATTAGGGCATGAACTGAAAGGATGTTCCAAAAAGTGCAGTCTTCCAACAAAACAAACAAAAGAGGAAAATTTACGTCAGAGCAGCTACACTCTAACGGGCACAGGCACTTGATTGCAAGACTAACAGATATTTTTGTTCCTTAAATTTCATGCTTTCCTTCAGTATTCTGTACAAAATAAATGCTGAGAAGAAGAAAAAATATGAATGCCTGTAGGGGAGGCTTATTGATTCAGTACCTGTCACGCAATTCGTACCACCTGGTTTCCTACCAAAACGGTAGAAGATTTGGGGTTAATATTTGTGTGTGAAGTTTGGACAGGGCAAGGGAAGTATTTTATCACAACAAAAATGCAACGAAGCGGAACACTCTTTGCAAGGCAAACGAAAGTTCATTTTGGCAGCATCTGATGTAATTTTAAGTAACGCTTTTTTTGTTTGTTATTCAGTGCATACATGCAAAGATTAAAACTGGAAATATCACTTTAAAATCTTTAAGTTCTTAGGGTCAATGTTGTCCACTTTGTAAATTAAAATATTCAAAGGAAAAATAATTGGGCCATAGTTATGCAATTCGTACCATTATCACGTAATTCGTACCTCCTACGTCTTTTCAATGGCGCAGCGTCAAAAATGCATTCAGGGGCCTGTTTTACGTGACATCAAACTTTTGATGATAAAATGACATAAGAATTACTTTGACGTCACAGACTAACTGGAACATTTAGAAGAGAGAATGGTCTATAGATAAAGCCAAGTTACGAGCGTCCTACCGTTGAATTAGTGCTATAAACCCCCTGGTACGATATCAGTAACTTGGTGGTACGAATTCCGTAACAGGTTTTGTAATTCGTACCTTTTGAAGAAAAAAGTATTTTTACGTATTAAGCCAAAAGTACAAACATTATCTTTATAATTATAGTATATAGTTATAGCACTCTACCAGCAGTATCCACATTGAAAGTTTCATAGCTTTTGGATTATCTGCCCTTGAGATAGAGATCTCTATCCTTAGGGGGTACCGATTCAATAAGTGTCCCCTACTTTTGTGTTAGTTGTAGTGAGACTAGAGTAGCCTACCTTAATATAGAAAGATACTCTAAGTGAGTCTGCACATCCTTTGCAATGGCAGAGAGGAAAAGACAGTCTATTTCCTTAAGAAGGAAAATAGAAATACAGCCGAACCCGCTTATAAGAAACTCGCTTATAAAAAAAACCCGCTTATAAGCAAGCAATTTATTTTCCCCGGCCGAATTCCTTCTTTCTTATGTATTATCAAAGCTCGTATATCTGAAAACCGCTTATAAGAAAACTCGGTTATAAGCAAGCAAAATTCGTTCTCCCATCCGCGATGTAAACTCGGACATAAGAAAATGATTTCATACAAGGGAGTTTGGTTTGCAGTTCATTTTCTTATAAGCGAGTTTGATTTTCTTATAAGCGAGTTTTTAAAAAATTAGGGCATGAACTGAAAGGATGTTCCAAAAAATGCAGTCGTTCTAACAAAAAAACAAAAAAAGAGGAAAATGTACGTCAGAGCAGCTATGTCACAGACACTCTAACCTTAATATAGAAAGATACAGCCGAATCCGCTTATGTAAGAAAACTCGCTTATAATGAAGCAAAAACATTTCCCTGCCAAACTTCTTCTTTCTTATCTATGATCAAAACTCGGATATAAGAAACTCGCTTATAAGAAAACTCGGTTATAAGCAAGCAAATTCCTTCTCCCATCCGCAATGGAAACTTGGACATGAAAGAAAAGTATGTCATACAAGAGAGTTGGTTTGCAGTTCATTTTTTTATAAGCGAGCTCTATTTTTCTTATAAGCGAATTACCATTGACAACATTTTCTTAAAGACCCAACAGATCACATGTCAAAATCACGGGTTCCACATGTTTTCCCTTTTATAGCTGGTACGAAATCTTGTTTTGACCAGGTTTGACTTCCATACAAATGCCCCCAAATTGAAAACGAAACAACATTTTAAAAAGCAGCCTCAATTTGAAAGTTGGGGGAATTTGTATGTGGGTCACAGCTACCCAGAAAAAAACAAGGGACTTAATCGTGTTGGGTCAGTGTGTCTTTTAAAGTGAGTTGGACCTGAACTGAAAGGATGTTCCGAGAAAATTGAAGTCGTTCCAAAAAGGGAAAGTTTACCTCATACCAGTTGCGTCACAGACAGTCTAGACAGTACAGCTAGTACAGGCACTTGATTGCAAGACTAATTGAGTTGTTTTTGTTCCTTTATTCTATACTTTCCTTCAGTATTCTGTGCAAAAATAAATGTTGAGCAGAAGAAAAAAATATGAGTGCCTGTACTTTTGTGTTGGTGGTAGAGAGACTGTCCATCCTTTTATTTTCAGCAGCAATGGCAGAGAGGAAAAGGCAATCCATTTCTTTAAGAAGACAAATACAAATAACTGAATATGTGGACGAAAATCCACATAAACAAAAGCAAACAATTGATGAAAAGCTGTATGGGTGGACAGTAAATGGTAATAGTTCAGTAGGAGAAAGGTGAAGGGGTACGTATTTGATAACAGTGAAAAGGAAAAAAAAGCTTGTTATTTTGAGTGGTTGTAGGCACCTTTAAATCTTCTTCTTAGTAGATGATTTTGATTTTATGATGTAAGAAATGCATCAAATTAGGAAAAAGGATGTTCTCTTCATTTTGTTTTGGATATAAGAAAACTCGAATATGGTAATAAGCAAAAAATGATCTCCCTTCAATTTTCTTATAACCGAGTTTTGCTGTATTTTGATTTTATGATGTAAAACATGAGTCATAGGTCGCAAATTTCTTTATTGTCCATTGGCATTGTACAAACGCAAATACAAAATTGTCTTCCACTGTGTAAAAATAAGTTATACATCCAAATTAGAATATTGATTAAAAACAAGAAACATAAATTTACATTTAAACAAATATGTTACTCTCACACCACACCCAATCATTCATCTGCTCTCCGCTATCTTGCTCGCTCATTATGCAACTCACACCACGTCCGCCTTCATTTTTGTTTTTAATTTTCTTTTCCGTTCTTTCTTTTTTTCCTCCTTTGTTTTGCATTTCCACCCCCCCCCCCCCCCACCCCCCCCCCCCCCCTTCCACCACCCCACCCACCACCCCCCTTTTCAATTATTCATGCACCAAATTAGTATCGGATATCGGATATAAGAAAACCCGGACATAAGAAAACAAAAAATTATCTCCCTTCGATTTTCTTATAACCGGGTTTGACTGTACTCCTTAATAAAACAGTGAAAATATGAAGCCATTTCGAGTTATTCAAGATTAAAATATTGCCCCAAATTTGGCAATTTTTAGCCCATATTTCGGCCAAAATTTGGCCAATCGGCGTAATATTGCATATTCAGCATGATAATAGGTGTACGTCAATTGTCCTGTACATTTAAGCGAATCGGTTGAAAAATAAAAATAATAGTGAAAGTAACTCAACCAAATTTACATATGTGTGAATAGAGAGATCCGGGTTCATGTATGCAAATGAGAATGTCACCTCTGTCGGCCATGATGGCTGGATTATTCGGGTTGCTAAGATACTTGGCGGTGGAACGCATTGAATTCTGATGTTTGCTTTTAGTCCTGAACATTTAACTACTGCACATTTTATTACCATTGTGACGATTTGTCCAATCTCACTGACGCTCACCTCTGTAATCTTAACCAAAACGGCGCTCCAGCCAAAATGGCGTCCGACTTTCGTTACCACACAAAATCACGTGACAAATTATGACGCTATCCCGGATCCCTATATAACTTCCAAACTATTTAACACTATCGTCAACAAACTCCTTTCCGACCTGGGCCACCATAAGGGCTACAACATCCAATAGTTAGTTTTGTGACGTCTAACTTCCGGTTTTGGCTATTCCGTGAACCAAATAAAAGCTGACCATAGCGAGATCTGTTTCCAACAGTTTTTGTACTTGGTGACAGGTTTGCAGAGAAGTTTTTAGGTTGCTTGATCTGAGTTTGCGTTCTGGTATGTAGGCAGAGAGGAGAGAAGAGAGGTAGTCAGGAAGAGTGTCTTTCGAAATAACGATAGGCAAGAGTGGCCACTTTATAGTCGAATCTCGCGTCAACAGGGATCCAGTGCAGCTGTCTCAGTAGTGGGTGTCACTAGTCAGTCCTTTTCTGGATCTGTATCTGGATCTGTACGGTCGAGAGGAGCCTATGAAGGCTATAAGCTTACGCTTTCTGACATACCTACGCTTTCTGAACATACAGTCTGCCCCCATACACGATCGAGGCTGCTCTTTAAAGTGATGTCTCGTTTTTCGTGCATGGGGGAAATATGTATGGGAATCACACCTGGTCAAAAATAAGATTTCTTACCAGCCGGAGAGAGGGAAACACGCGAAACCCGTGCTTTTCACTCCTGTGTCTGGTGTGTCTTTAAAATTTAACTTCTTGACCTTGACCTCAAGTGTTGACCTTGAACTTATCAACTTGTTGACTTGGCCATTTTGTTTTACATTGAAGATACAGCCTATACAGATGGATATACAGACAGACAAATGCACACACACACACACGTGTGCGCGTGACGCACACACTTAAAAAAAGAAACAAATAAAAATATTCAATTTAAATTATTTATAACTTAGCAGAGTGGTATATCTGAAGTTCATTGTGGCCTCTAGAGTAAAATAATGTGGTCTTGCTGATCTTGACCTTGACTCTTGCCCTTGAATATCAGACTCCTCGTGGCCATCTCCACGATCTCTTTAACACTTAACCCTGATGCAACTCTGTCACATGCAATATAGAGTGGCTGGTGAATGAACAGAGATGATAAACTCAAATAACGGGTTGCCTGGTTCCCTTACGTTTATTGACGTTTGCGTTGGACATTTGAACATAACATGTTGAATGAAAGTTTCAATAAATCAACAAACAATCCACGTGACCCTGTGCTTCAGGTGTCATAACGAACCCTCCAACCTGCTGTACAGGTGCTGATCAGGTGAACAATCAGGTAGTGTATGGCTTAGTGTCTGTGCTGATGCAATAACAAAAATCTTGAACGGAATGTCTTTTGTGTTCAACTGACATCCAGGAACACATGACTCGGGATAACCCAATAATGAAGCGTTCGTGTCGAAATTCAGGTGCAATCCAGGTAGCAACCCAGACTGTAATTAATGTCCTTTCTTCTTTGTTTAAACATCCTCCTTCAGCTTGCTGAAGATTCTGATGTGTATAAAATTGGGGGACTTTCCAGTCTGGCAGCTTATGTCACGGTACGGGAGGGGGGGGGGGGGGGGGGGCAGTACTGTGAAGAGGGGGGAGGGGGGGGGCTGGATCATGGGGATTTGGGGGAGACAGGGGGAGAGAGGGGATTATAGGATAGGTAGGGGGGGAGTGGGTTTCTATATTTGGGATTTGAATCCTTCTACTGAGGGTAATGATCTCGTCCAGAGATGGTGAGGACCAAAGCCAGAGGGGGCGCCTGAACGACCTTCAGGATCCATCGTGCCTGAGCCTCCAAGGGTACGCTCAGACCCTTTCCAACTGGACGACGCCAGATGTCCAGGCCACACTGACACAGGGTGCGCGTCAGGGTTCACGCTTCACGAGGACTTTCAACCTTGTGTGAAATGCGCCGAACGTGGCATGCTACCAGTGGACAATGACACTGTGCACCGCATAACTTTTAGATAAGTACTAGAGAGAGTGTGTGACTTACATACGCTCTTCTGGATGGCATTGTAACAATTGTACCGTTTTCTTTAGGCTGGTCCTTCCCCCGGGTAGGTTTGTTAGGTAGTTAATACTGGGAAGGAAGGTGGGGAGTTCTTAGGTTATAATTCAAGTAGTCTTTTCCGCAGTTCTAATTAGGTCCCTAGCTTTTCAGTTTCCTTTATATGCCAAATGACTGATGCCAAGGAATACATTTGTTTTTGTATTGTAAACTGGTTTCAGTGTTGCTCGTGTGAGTGGGGAAAGCATGTAGACGCATCCCAATAAGAGCCGTCACCCGTAGACAACAACAAGCCCTTTACAGTAACATTTGAAATATGGGTGTCCCACCTGAGATCTTGGGAGATGGTGACACCCAAGTACTTAGTTTCTTGGACTTGCTTCAGCTTTTGACCATGGAGATGGTAATCCTGGGTCAGGGGGTCTCGTTTCCTTGTGACATGGAGACTCTGGCATTTGTCAGGATGGAACGACATTTGCCATTTAGTCTCCCATGATGCCGGTTTGTTGAGGTCACATTGAAGGTCGGTGTGATCCTTGTTTGAGTTCACTGTTCTGTGGCAGGGAGTGTCGTCAGCAAAGAGAAGAGAGGCAGAGGACAGTTCTTTTGGAATATAATTTATATGTTGTAGAGAAACAGGGCTGGCCCAAGCACATAACCTTGAGGAACTCCTGAATCAACTGGGATTGATTCCGATGATGAGCCATCTACCACAACTCTCTGCTGTCTGCCTGTCAAGAAGTTAATGTGGTAAGCACGCCATAGTAAGTCTGTTGTTGATACTATTTGGGGACACCACCTCCACCACCCCTACAAAGTTTGACCATTGTTATGTAAACAACACCAAATAGTATAAACCAAGTTCCTAACATAGGTAAGACACAGGTGTGACAGGTAAGAACAGGTATGTCCAGGTGAACAAGAGTAACCACATAAGCCAAGGTATAATGGTGTAAAACGAAGTAGCATGCCAATTTAGAGTTGTAGAATGACATACCAGTTAGACAGGTGTGTCAATTACTCAGGTGTGTCAGGTTGAACAGGTGTGGTAGTTGATTATATTTCAACTGGTGTATCAGTCAGTGGTGTATGGATGTCACTTGAATGGATATGTCAGTGGAACATTACTGTATTGTTGTACGGTGGAACAGTCAAACAGGTATGTCCGTTAATTAGGTGTGTCAGTTGAACAGGTGTGAAATGGTATGATAACTGTACAAGTATGTCAGTTAAACAGGTGTTTCGGGTCGAATACATGTAAAATGGTGTGTCAGTTGAAGAGGTGAGTCAGGCTTCACGTGTGTGAAATTGTATGCCAAACGAGCTGCTTAGCAAGTGTTACAGGTGTAAAAAGGTGTGTCACTTTTTAACAGGTGTCAGGTGGAACACGTGTCTCAGTACAATGTATGTGAAATGAAGTGTCAGTTCAAAAGGCATGAAATGGTGGCTGTATCAACTTGAAGACGAGTGTATTGTGTTCACAGGAAAGTCAGGTAACAATAGGTAGATAAGGTGTTAACATGTGTGTCATGACATCAAAATAGTCAGATGTCTCAGGTGTAAACATGAGTTTGAGGTTCAACAGTCGCCAGATGAAAAACAATGTTACAGTGTGCCAAGGAATAGTTGTGGTAGGTTTAAAAAGATGCTGGGTGCTAAATGGTGTGCCAGACTGAACAGGTGCTAAAGGTGAATCAGTTTAAGAATGTGTCAGGTGTTAACATATGTCTCAGTTTGAACATACATGTCGATTTGAATGCGTCAGGTTAAACAGATATGTCAAGTGTTAACATTTCCACGACAGGTTGTAAAACAAAAATTGAACAAAGGGTAATTACTCTCTTTCTAATTAACTCCCCTCCACCAAAGTTGATTACGATACCAATCACATAGCAGTGCGTGGGTCAGAACCAAAGTGAGACAAGCAAAGCATCGTTCAATTTCGTCATCTCCTCTCTTGGCCTCACTATTTCATTCTTAAGTCGGTGTAAACAGGTTGAAAGGTGAGCCTGATACAACTGTATTAACTAAAGATTGTGTAAACGTGAAGTAGATGTGTCAATGTCAACATGCTTATGGCGGGTATCAACAAGTGTTTCAGGTTGCATAGGCCACTGCAACGACCACCTTTTGCAAGAGTGAATGTCCTTGTGTGTTTGTGCTTTGAGCACTGACCAAACAAGGGAATAACTCTCGCCAATAACCCTATTTGATGCCACTGAATGGCTGCCTTTTGCAAGAGTGAATGCCCTTTTGGATACTGACCAACAAGGGCTTAACTCTTGCCGTCAAAGGTGGTTAACAACCCTAGTTGCAGTGGCCAATAGAGGTCGTCCGGTACTAACAGGCGTGTCAGGCTGGATAGATGTGTCAGGTACTAACATGCGTGTCAGGCTGGATAGATGTGTCAGGTACTAACAGGAGTGTCAGGTTGGATAGATGGTTCAGACATCAACAGGTTTGTCGTTATCAATCACAGGTGTGTCAGGTATGCCAGGTTTAACAGTCATGTTAGGTTGAACAGGTATTTCAGTTCTCATCAATTCTGTCAGGGACAGCATGTATGTTAGGTAGTAACAAGCGTTTCATGTTGTGTAGGCGTGTCAGGTATTGAAAGGTGTGCTAGACTGAACAGGTGTGTCATGTATTTACAAGCATGTCAAGATGAGCAGGTATTACCAGGTGTGTCAGGTTTAGTAAGTGTGTCAGGCAATAAAAGGAGGGCCAAGTGGAATAGGTGTAAACAGTCGCGATCAGATATGTTGCGTTGAACAGTTTCAATTTGAGTCGATTATAGTTGTTCCAATTATCTGGCTGGGAGTCACCACTATGATGCTGGTGCTCTTGGATTCATGTTGTGATTGATGATGAAACAGGGGCTCACTCATACATGACAATTGTCCAATCTGTAACTGTAGCTTGGCTTGCCTGTCCTTCATCTATTCTCTCTAGATAGTGGCGCTGCACACGGCAAGTCTTTAGACAAAGGTTGCTTGGCACCCTGCTTTGGCAACGTTGTGGACATGTTATACCAGTCGTTTAAGGCGTCTGCTGAAGGGCGTTTGACTTTGCTAAAATGAATTATTGCATTGCGTCTTTTTGTTTGCAAAATGGCAATGCCGAGGTTAACAAACCACAGTTCCTACCATTTAACAATTTGTTAACCTCTCTCTTCTCTCAACGGGCCTGTTACTTCGTAATGTGACCATCTGTTTCAACTCTCCGCTCCCTCCCCTCTTCTACACCCTACCTCCCCAGATCCGTCTCTGTTACGATGCTTGAATTGTATTCTATAATGCAAAATAGCTTCTGGAGAAGACAGAAACAAATAACAATATTCAATTTAAATTATTTCTAACTTTGCAGAGTGGTATATCTGAAGCTCATTGTGGCCTCTAGAGTAAAATAATGTGGTCTTGCTGATCTTGACCTTGACTCTTGCCCTTGAATATCAGTCTCCTCGTGGCCATCTCTTTAATGCCTTTGCAACTTTAGTGACCCCAATGTCATAATCAATCATTCACAATTATTAGGTTTTAAATTAGAACAGATCTATACAAGTGTGACCTTGACTCTTGCCCTTGAATATCAGACTCCTCTTGGCCATCTCTTTAATGCCTTTATATATTAGCTTTGCAACTTTAGTGACGTCAATGTCATAATCAATCATTCACAACTATTAGGTTTCAAATTAGAACAGATCTACACAATGAGTCGGCACAGATCATGCCGTCTCAATTCTCCGACGTTCAAAGGATCAGAATTTACTGATGAAAAATCGTTTAAAATCGCTGATCAGCATAAACAGCACAATATTAATTACTGTAGTTTAAAGAATTCGGTTTTCTGACCCATCTTTACTACATCTTTTTAATCCCCAAGTCCTCTGAAACACAAACGAAGTTTTGTTTGTTTGTAATTTGAAGGGATGGCGGGTGGTTGAAGCCTAAAAAAGGCTTTTCCTAAAACCTCTTTCATTGCCAGTGTAGCCGCTGGGCGCCATACTGAGTTAACACCCATGTCACCGGAACTGATCTAATCAGGGTCTGTTCATACAAATCACTTCTTCTTCTTAACCTTTTCACCGCCAGCCATATTTCAGCCAAACATTTCCATTAAATTTATCCAGGTAGAGATCAAAATCCATCTGCAGTATTGGGGATTCTTCTGTGACAAATATAAAATAAGGTATATTCTTACTTCCCAAAACTAAGACAATAGGGTCTTTGGATAATAGACCCCAATTTGATGCATTTTAGTGATTATAGGTGGTAAATCACTGTGGTGCTAAAATGTGACTTTGGCGGTTGATAAGGGTTAATGTTTGGAGACAAGGATAGGCCTAATGGTACACATGCTAAAAATGAATCCCCAGCGTTGCAAACAAAACTTTTGTATTCCCAGGTAAGATTGATGTATAATTTATGCTAAAAAGTGGCTGGCGTTGAAAGGGTTAAATTTGCAGTATCTTTTCATGCATGGACAAAAACAAGACCTAATTCACTTATGATATAAATGTGTGTGTGAAGTGGGAGATGCGAAACTGAACCTTTACCCGTTGATTTTTAATTTCTAGACCTAGACTAGTTCTGTTTGAACTGTTGGATTTCTCCACAAAGGAATCTTAACAGTTGCATTTGTTTTCCATAATGAAACAAATTGCTTCCCTCAACTTCTGTTCTTCTGCTGGCACTTTGTTCTGTTGTGCCAAATAAATAAAATAATTCCTTTAGATCTAGTCTGCAGTCATTATTCTTACCGTCGCTGCGATCATGGATAGATCAAGATCAAGATCAGATCTGCACGTACTTCACTTCGCATGTTGTACTTTGCAATCCGATGTAGATCGTCACACATCCATTTCTGTCGATCCTTTTTCTTGCTTGCTCATCTAGTTGATATAGGAGGCACAGCATCATTGTAGTTTAGCTTTAGCTTTGAACGTGAAGGCAGGCCGTAGGCCTGTCGTTTTTTTGGGCAATGCAAATGGCTTAAGGGGTGAAATGCAAACCCTCTTTGAGTGTCCTTTGAAGGCTTTTTTTTTTTTTTTCTTCAGCACAACATTGTTGCAGCCTGTCGGTTCCACATGACGCTTCTTGAGTCCCAAGGATTGGATAAAGAGGGTCAGGCCCCTTGAAATATCTGCTCTATTCATTTTTTTTTTTATTTGTTTGTTTTTGTCATTCTTAATCTGGATTTTTGTATGAAAACCTGTTTCGTTTTTCCGTCGGTTTTCTCATAATCTTATGATCCTTTTTCAGATGGCAAACACGTGTAAATGTTATCCCTATATCGAGGGGTGAATGCCAGAACTGCCTATCTGTGTTTCTTTATTCTTTTTTTATATAGACCGTTTTTCTGCAGGCACCCCTCCGATATGTTAAATATGATGGTGCCGTCCCATCGCCATCACGCATTTCAGACTCATTGACTTCACTTCACCTAGGTCTATTTTTAGGGTTGAGGCAGGCTACTTGCCCAAATTGACATGGTGTTGCCATTAGCCTAATGTGAATTATTAATTCATGTATCTACAGTGAACTTTTACTCTCTTTGACCTTAACCTTGACCTTTTGACCTTGAATATCGTCACAATTATTTGTTTTGGCCGATATATTTTTTCATTCCTGGCAGATAGTCCCCCCAAATTTTGCAAGAGGTAGAACTAGCTTGAGATCAAACCCTATCCCTAGCATCTCAGAATGATGTTTTGTACGCCTTGATTATGATTGCGATATTGTCTAGGTATAATTTTCACGGTATAGAGGGTGGGTGGCGGTTGAGGGTAAGGGGAGGGAGGGAGGTGGGGTGAGGAGAGTGTGTGTTGTCTAATTCACTTTTTCTCACTTGTATTACAAGTGTTTTTTTATTTATTTATTGTTGAATGTATTCTTTGATTGTGATTGCATGTCATGTAGATACTACTAATATTATCGCAATGCCTTAATGTACGGACACTATTGATTGGTACGATTAATTGTTATTGTAAGGCGCTTTGAGCTGTGTTTTATCGTGATATTGCCGCCATATAAATATTCATTATTATTTATTAGTATTAGTAATTATTAGGAACCTACCTCAATTTAGATTTATTCGGTTTTTTTAATTGTGTGCTCTTGGCGAATTGTAAATATGGCAATAGGGTTTCTGTCCACTTTTGGCTTTTGTCTTGTTGTCTGTATTATAATCTTTCAAAATCTTGAGATGGGTTTATATCAAATTCACAGAGGGGTTTAATACTCATTCAGTCAATTTTTATAACCTTGCTGGTCTCAGTCTTGAAGCACAAAGACCCTAAATCCTGTGATATACATATCGTTCATGTCAGTGACGTTCAGTCTCTGACCGTGCCTATTAACCAGTATGTAGGCATAGCCTCTAATGGGTACTGTTTATATTCTTCTTTCTCCCGTTGAGTATCCCACTCTCAGTTTTGATTTTATGACACTATATGTTGTCGAGGTCCAAAGTGGGGCATCAACATAACAAAATAAAACAAAAACCCTACTCTTAAACCTTATTCTTCGGACGAAGATGACCCAGCCTGTCGGGTCTCCGCTGAATCGAGCCCCCGACGTGATCCTGAGTCCGGCCAGTAAACACCGAAAACTAAGGGGGGTGAGGGGGAATTTGCATCTTGAATGGAGGACTAAGAAGAGCCGGTTGAAGATTCGACCAGCCTCCTCAGGTATATAGTAACGAGTTTCAGTCTTTGATGGTGCGCAGAAGAAATAACTCTCTCTCTCTCTCTCTTCTCCTCTCCATCTCTCTCCTCTCTCTCTCTATCTCTCTTCTCTCTCTCTCTCTCTATCTCTCTCTCTCTCTTCTTTCTCTCTCTCTGCCCATCTGCGATGTGTGTATGTATCTCTGTCTTTCCCTTATCTCTTTCTTCTGCCTCTGACTTTTATCTTCCTCTCTCTCTCTCTTTATCTTAGTCTTACTCTTTGTGTTGTCCATCTGACCTTACTCTATGCTCTGTTCTAACATTTATACCAAGCACTGCCACTATAGTCTATTGCTCCCCGTAAGCCTGTACTTTCCTTGCTCCATAATACCCGTGGCACCCAAACCCTATGGTTGCCAAGGACATTTCATGTTCTAGCTATAGCTTATCCCCCAAAACTCCTCTATGCTCACATTAAAAACCTGTATTCAAAACATCTATTTTTCCAGATATACCCGTATTCGAACCCCCACCCCCTGTATAAATAAAAATAAATAATTGATAGTAATTTCTATAGAGCCTTTCTATAATTATTTTACACTCAAGGTCACGACAAGACATTATAGACCCAACTCATTCACACAGGTACAAGATGAAGAAGGAAAAACAATTACAAACAAAATGAGCTTTGAAAGTAGTGTGTCCTTGACTTTAACTTTGAAAGTAGAGACAGTTGGTTTTCATGGCGGAGATCGACTGGAGGAGTTTCCAAACATCAGGGGCACTGACACTGAAATGCGGTCACCAAATGATTTTAGATTTGGTTTTTGGAACTTTCGAAGTTTTTTTGGTGTTTGAGGAACCTGAGTAGCGGAAAGAGTTTACGGTGTGAAGAGCACTTGGAGAGGTAAGGAAAGGTCTGTTTCAAATGACGGAATGATAGACAGCCACTTTACTGAAGTGGAACTGCAGAGGGATCCAGTAGCTCCTTCAGAAGTTGGCGTGACGTGATCACGCTTGCGCTTTACGCAGTAATAGAGGCGGGCTGCACTGTTTTTAACTCGCTGTAGGCAGTAATTTTTCTGTATGAGGCCAAAGAGAATGGAATTGCTGAAACTGAACGTGAAGATTTATAAGGCTGCAAAAAGGCGCTTGCATGCGTTAGCCTTGAACAAAAAAAGGCCGAAATGGGGATGCAATACGTCCTGAGCTCAAAGAAACAAGAGCGACAATGCTGCTGTCTGGTCATGCATTGTGGAGAATAGTCCCTGTCATCTTTACCTGAGGTACTTTGACGGATTGGTTTAACTGACAGTATTGGCCTCCATGTCTGTTGAACTCACTGTTTACTTAATGCAAGGCGACCAGCAGAAACAAACAGGCAGAAACCTCTGGTCTTGTCTGCATTGAGCTTAAGCTTTGTTATGTTATCCATCCTAATACATCGTGATGCACATCTCGATGCCGAGACAATGGAAGGAAACTCTCAGGGTCACTACTCTGTATACCATTATTCGGAACTCTCATAATCCCCTGACTACATGTTTATGCGCACCACCCCCCCAATTCCCCATTCATACCCATCTTCAACCCTCATACCCCAATACATCCCTTTTTTCCAGAACCCTCTATGCCCTGTGAATACCCGTATTCAGTACCCTTTCCCCCCAGTAATACGCTGTTATTCAGAACCCTCTATGGCCCCATAAATGTACCCGTCTTTTTAGAACCCTGTAATACCCGTTTTTCAGTACCCTCTTTTCCCAGTAATACTGTATTCAGAAGCCCTAATGTGCCCCATACTAAGCCCGTATTATAACCCGCTATGCACATGAATAGCCCGTATTCATAACTCTCTTTGACCCAGAGTATACCTGTATTTAGAACCTCTTTTGCCCAGTAGTACCCGGGTTTTTTTCAGATCCTCATATGCTCCAATAATACCCCGTTTTCAGAATCCTCTATTGTCCCAGTGATACCCGATTCAGAAGTCCTCCCATGTTTCCAATAATAACCCGTTTTCAGATCGATCTTATATCCCCAGTAATACCGGTACCCAGACTGTCTGTCCAATGATACCCTTACCCAACGCTTTATGTTGTCTGTAGTACCCAGTACCACCTCGAACCCAGTAATATCCCATGCCCAGACCCCCCCCCCCCCCCCCCAACCCTTCCTCAGCTCCTTGACAATGCCCATAATGTACCCAGAACCCAACTGAATCTGGCAACAAGCCAGATTTTGCCGTTATGGCATTTGCCAGATCTGGGCCAGAACATGCCATCCCACTACCACAGCACACGCATTTACACTGCAACTGCCACCAATCAAACACACGTCCTGCCTCACTCCCCTCCCAGAATGGGACCAGAATCAAAACGATGTTAACTGCCCAGTATCGGGCCAATACACTGCCAGCCTAGCAACGATGGTGACCACTACGACGCTGGCAAAAGGTAAAGTGCCAGAACGTCCCATAACTGGCTCCCATGACAATGTGGCCCCCATTTGCCAATGCTGGCCCGCCGATTAAAATGGGTGTGCATATGTAAATCGCGGCATTGCCCTGGACGATTTACATGCCAAGCATCGCACTCAAGATGCTGGCATGAATGGGGCAAAGCAACATATAGCCACGTCCAGAACGATGCCGGCCATTTTTTTACAGGTCTTACTTAAGATCAAAACCCTATCCCTACACATCAGAATGATGTTTTTGTCGCCTTGAACGTTCATACATATGTCCACTAGAAGAATTTTGGAAGCCTCTTGGCCGCCGTTTTGAATTCATCACCCTTGAGTCACTTGGTCCCGCATCTTGACAAGGGCCATCTTAATCTGGTCAAGTAGCTTTTTAGATTATAGAAATGGATTTTTACGACTCAAAAACCCTGTTTAAACACTAACTTGGCACTTACATCGACTGCATTTTTGACGTTTTTTGGCTAGTGGAGTTTTATTTGGTCGCCCCTGTTTAACTGCCTTTTGAAATTATGGTCAAATATTTTTGTTTGTACAAAAAATGAATTGTTGACCCCGAAAACCGTATTCTGCGTACCAGAATTATGTTTGTAACACCATGTATTTTTTGAAAGATTATATTAGAGCAAACCTTAAATTATATAAGCCAATGCCGACAGACATCTTAGATTATGAACAAATGCCAAGAGGTTGTCATGATACCTTCCAACGGATTCTTTCACTCAAGGTCAGACTCCTGGAAAGATGCCAAAGAAAGATTGTACCATACCATTTCTAGTGATGGCAAAAAAATCAAGCCTATGGCACCCGACCCTAAAAGATGTATTTATGCAAAACCAATGTGTGTGTGTGTGTGTGTGTTTGTGTGTGCGTGTGTGCGTGCGTGTGTGTGTGTTGGCTTGCGTGTGTGTTTGTGGTGTTGTTGTGTGTGTGTGTGTGTGTGTGTGTGGTGTGTTGTGTTGTGTTGTATTGTGTTATGTATGCGAGAGAGAGTAGAAGAGAGAGAGAAGAGAGAGAAGAGAGAGAAGAGAAGAGGAGAGAGATAGAGAGAGAGAGAGAGAATGGGCCTTTTGGGGGTGGTCGTTCTGTCTGTGCAGTCCACCGGGCAAATTTGAGCTCGTGTGTTGTGTGCGTGTCGGCGTGCATGGTGTGTGTGCAATGCATTATTCTCTCTCTCGCTCTCTTGTTCTCTCTCCTCTCGTTCATCTCTCTCTCTCTCCTCTCGCTTCTCCTCGATCTCTCTCTCTCCTTTGTCTCTCCTCCTCTCTCATATTTCTGTCTCTCTCTCTCTCTATTTCCCTGTCTCTCTATCTCTTCTTTCTCTGCTCTCTCTCTCTCTCACTCCGTCGCTCTCTTCTTCTCTCTCTAACCTCTCCTCTCATCTCTACTCTCTCTCTCGTCTCTCGCTCTCTCTACTCTCTTCTTTTGTTGTGTGTGTGTGTGTGTGGTGTGTGTGTTGTGTGTGTGTGGTGTGTGTGGTGTGTTGTGTGTTTTGTCTTGATTCCTGTGTGGTGTCTGTTTCGTGTGTGTGTGTGTGTGTGGTTTGCGCGCGCGCATTGTGTGTGCTCGTCTTTTCCACTCACGCGAATTTCCTTTGCAAGTAAAACACTGGTGTGATTTATGGCCGTCACTGAGGGGATGGCTTCCTACATTTTTTTCTGTTCTCTCCATTCCTGTCCCCTTTTACCAAGCCTGTGATTTATCACAGTGCTGCTGTCACTCTAGTGCCTGTATGTAAACGTTTGCGGGATTTCCATCGAAAATTAACCGTTAAACATGAAGTTCCACTTACCAGCAAACACCCACATACATATACCCCCCCCCCCAACCCCCCCCCCCCCCCCTCACACACACACACACACACCCCACACATACACACTTGCTATAGACGGTCGGATAAAAAGGACAGTGTGTATCAATTTGTGTTTTGCACGTGGATATTAGGTAGTTAGGATTCCAGCCAATATTTGAGATGAAGGTCGAGTTTCACTGAGGTCGTAAATGCTGCGCCGCGGCGGCTGGTAATTCTAGCGTTTTTTCACCTCTAGTTTCAAAACTGGTTTTGGTTCCTCTTAGGTCGCGAATTGAATTCCATGTTTTTCAGTGCTTCAAGCAGTGATATTCTACTCACGTGTACAGTGCCAGTATTTCTAATGCATGTGGTTGCGTGTGCATGGGTTGGTTTTCTGCCCCCCCTCCCGGTATTACCGGAGGTACTTTATTAAAAATAGTTCCCTCACTATCTGGAAGGTTCCCTGTGGCTGTAACTTCCTCAAATCTGTTCACTCTCCTTTCACTCTGCCCTTTCCCTTGTTGCTTACTGTCCCACTACTATATTTCTGCCTTTTAGGAATTGACGGAAATGAAGAGCCCTTTTTATTGTCGTAGAAACAAATCATGGCTAGAATGGCGTTGGAATATCCTGCTGCAATTATGTGGGGGGGTTTTTAGCGACAAAATCATTTTGCCATATTGACCGCTCCACCTAGCCAGGGTTCTTGCACCTGGATGGAATCCCGGCTTACGTTTCCCCTGCAGACTGAATCGAGGCTACCCTACTCGTCACCGCCATTGGTCGTTACATGTTTGATTGCATTTCATGTGAATGAAGAAATCACCCAAGGCAAGCACGTTACTCCTCAAATTTTTTGTGATGGGAAAAAAGAACTAGATGATTTATGAATAAATTTTTCCTGAGAAGATTGAATAGGGGAAGACTTGGAATTTTGCTGTCTAGGTTTATCCATGATTTATAAATTCATTGTGATTTGATCGAAATCGCCGTACGATTAAATCGCCTGAGTGACATAAGTGTTCAATCGGCCCTGTGAAACATACAAAACATCATATCTCGATTTTTTAGGGGTTTGAGTTTAGATAATATTCGCTTCCCTAATTTTTCCCGCCACCTACAACCAAAAGCTTTGTATCCTCAACAACTTTTCTATCTGGGGTAAATGGAGTGATTGTTTACATAGAAGAAAAAACTCCGTATAATACCAAATTTCATATTTACCTTAATACAAAAAACCTGTGTTGTTCTTTTTCAAGTTACAAAAAAAAAAAATGTAATGTTTAAAAAAAAATGCAGGTCTAAACTCGCAATTCTTGTGGGTAAAAAGCGTTGATTTTTGACAAGAATATATGCGACAGAGAGAATGATTTTGAGGGAGAGAGAGAGAGAGAGAGAGATAATATATGAGAGAGAACGAACGCAGAACGAAAAATTTTTTATGAGGAAAAAGAGTAAGCACCACAATGGGCTGTTTTTTACATCTTTGCCCTAAAACAACATGCAAAGAAAATCAATATTTCACACAAAAATAATGAGAAGCATGCAAAAAAATAATCAATACGAAGAATTTATCTATGAATAAAGAAAAAATAGATACACAAAACTGTCCTATCTACCCCCCCCTCCCCCTCCCCCCTCTCAACACACAAAAGGAGGGGGGGGAGAGAGAGAGAGAGAGGAAGAGAGAGCGAGAGAGAAAGGAGAGAATAGAGAGAGGAGAGAGAGAGGAACCCATGAAATAAGGGTAAATCCCAAAACTTTGTTAATAATTTTAACCAACAACAAATTTAGAGAATAATTCATAGATGTCAACATATCCAAAAAGTGGAGAACTATTTGAAACTAAGGATGGGGTTAAACACATATGCTTTTTATGTTTTTCAACATAACATACTTATGGTTACTACCTTTTTAAAAAACATTTAATGCCGAGTATACATTAAGGATATGATATGTTCCATAAGCAGCCACCTGAATATACCAAGAACTAAGATGTAAAAAGGTCACTCTTAGGTGAAGGAGGTATTTTTATCCTAAAAACATTACGAAACAAGGGTTCATTTTCAAATTTATTTTTTTAATGTTGGAGGAGCATTATCGGACATTAATCTAACATAAAAATTTGCTTTGTTGTATTCAAGCTTCATTTTAAGGTAGAATTTTTTAAACGCTGATAATCAGTAAGTGAAGGAAGAGGATTTCAGGAGGATCAATTTCAATGCACTCTATACAAACTGCATAATGGGTTTTAAATTTTTCCTCGCCTTGCCAGATCCAAAATTGTAGCGGCATAGTTGATGTGTGGATTGGTATAAGCATTGCAAAAAAGTTTACGACTATCTAAATCAAGAAAATGCTTTATCCTGGAAAGTTGATGACGTTTTTTTTGATACTTGCTTTACAAACCATGATGTTTGATGGGACCAGAAAGGTTGTGATCACAATAGTCCTAAAATTTTTATGATAGTCAACCTCTTTCCATGATTTCACCATTGATTATACAGGTTGAGAACCAAGGGTGAAGATTTTGACGCCTTTTTGTCTGGGTGTGATAGTTAAGTATTTTACATTTCTTTGGGGTGTAAGCTGCATGGATTAAATTCGGACCATTCTATTAGTCTGTTAATGTTATCTTGTAAAAGAATAAAAACGTTGTTTCCACTTTACTGTCACAGGAGTGTACTGGAGTATCGTCTGCAAACATTTCACATAAGTCGTTAGATATAATTCAGGTAAAGTCTTTAATATATATTGAGAATAATATGATGAACAAGGATGTAGCCTTGGGAATACCCTAATTGACAGGCATAGTAGAATTCCATTTCATTTGTAAAGAACTCGCTGCCTTTTCCGTCTGATAAAAAAATGATGTTAGTATTCTATGGTAATTGTTGTAATGCCCATATACATTCAGTTTTTTTAGTAAAAGATAACGATCGACAACATCAAAGGCTTTCATAAAGTCAACAGCCAAGAACACCCGTGGGATTGGTGTTGTCCATCGTTTATGTTTTAATAATCCATTGTCTACTAGGTTTTAGTTTTAGGGCCGTATGACAATGAATGGTTCGCTCTAAAGCACGATTGATTTGTATGAACAGACCAAAAGAGTTTTAAAGTGATTAAGAAATGTTTTTATTTTATGTGGTGTTCCAACGGTTTTTTTAGACAGCACCGACAGAATAGAAAATTGGCCTGTAATTTAGAAGTATCTTCATAGTCCACCCGATTTGGGATAGGTATTAGATTTTTTGGGCTATTTAGAGGCTTTAGGAAAACGATTTTTTAGCAATACATTAAAATTTGTAAAACATAGGTCAAAGTTTCAGTTATTGCGGAGCTGACAATTTCATATTTTAGAATCATTCCATACAACGCCTCTAGTATTGGTCCTGTTTGTTAAGTGATTAAAGATAATTGAAAAAACTTCATGTACCTCAAAAACGGAATGTTAGTGCAATCATTACATGCCTTGGATTCACAAAAAATTGTGCCAGAATATCTAATTTGTTTTCGGACGATCTATCTGACTTATAATTTGAATTTTGCAATGTTACAAAAGTGTACATTCAATGTCTTTCGGTAGAATAGGGGGGGGTCTTTTGTGGGGGGAGGGATTGAGAATTCTGGCATTTACATTTTTATTGGTTAATAAATTTTTATTTGCCTTTTCCAAATGGTTTTGCTATCTGATCTTAGAAGAATAAGATTTTTTTAAAGTAGCCTCTTTGTGCATATCGTTTTTTAAAGAATTAACTAAGTTCTTTGTTTTTTAAATCTAGTCATTCCCTGACATCAAAAGCCTCTCTCTTCATTAATGGCAGCGTCTATGTCCTTTGATATCCAAGGTTTTTTTAGGGTTATTTTTCTGATACGTCCTGTTTTACAAGGACTGTTTTGTCATAAATATTAAGGAAACTATGGTACCAATTTCAAAAGCTTCATCTGGATCCCATTGAACTGATAACAGAAAGTACCCAGGAGAATTTGGGCTAAGTTCAAAGAAAGAAAAAGAGTCCTATTTCAAAAATTAGTAAAGGTCACGAGTTATTAACCTATGAGAATTCCTAGGAATTTTTAACCCGCGCTTTGACCATGTTAAGCAGACAAGGAAAGTGATCCACTACAGCCATACGAAGGGGATCATGTATTGCTATTATGGTATTGACTGAAGTGGTGGTAAATGTGATCGATAAGTTTTTTTCGAGTAGCAGTGATTTCTTGTTGGTTTTGGTCAATTATTTGCAAGGAGATTAAAGGATTCATAAGTTTGTAACCAAGCCTTGTGTGGTTTTAGCAAATCTATATTAAAATCACCCAAAAGAAGTGTTTTCATGAGAAAAAGACGACGCTTCTTCCATCTTAACGTAAATCTGTCTATCCCAATCAGAAGCTGTTTCAGCAGGATTTTCTATAGATAAAGCTTATACAAGTCGGTTTAGAAATTTTTAATTGTAATTCAAATCCATATGGATTCGATGTTATGATTATGGAGGATGAAACTTAAGGTGGGAACAAACAACGCCCTCCCCTCCCTGCCCTCATTTCCCCCTCTGCACAGACACATATGGTAAGGTGGGACAAAACCCCTCCCCTCCCTCCCTCATTTCCCCCCTCTTCCCACAGACACATATGGTAAGGTGGGAACAAAAAAAACCCCTGCCCCTCCCTCCCTCATTTCCCGCCCTCTGCACAGACACATATGGTAAGGTGGGACAAAACCCCTCCCCTCCCTCCTCATTTCCCCCCCTCTTGCACAGCACACATAATTGTAAGAGTGGGACAAAACGCCCTCCACCCTCCCTCCGCATATTCCCCCCTTCTGCACAGACAAAATATGGTAAGGTGGGACCAAAACGCCCTCCCCTCCCTCCCTCATATTCCCCCCTCCTGCACAGACACATATGGATAGGTGGGACAAAACGCCCTCCCCTCCACTCCTCATTTCCCCCCGCTGCACAGACCACATATGGAAGGTGGGACAAAACGCCCCTCCCCTCCCCCCCTCATTTCCCCCTCTGCACAGACCATATGGTTAAGGTGGACAAACGCCCTCCCACCCTACTCATTTCCCCCCGCTGCACACCGACCCATATGTGACGGTTGGACAAAACGCACTCCCTCCCTCCCACTCACTATTCCCCCCTCTGCCACAGACACATATGGTACGGTGGGGCAAAACCCCTCCCCCTCTTCCCTTCCCTCCCTCCTTTCTCCCCTCTGCACCAGACACATATGGTTATTGTGGTGCACAACGCCTCTCCCCTCGTTTCCCTTCCTTTCCCTCATTTCCCCCCTCTGCACAGACACATCTGGTAATTGTGGGGCAAACGCCCCCCCTCGTTCCCCTCTTCCCTCATTTCCCCCCTCTGCAACAGACACTTATGTTAAGGTGGGGCTGAAAACGCTCCCCTCGTCCCTCCTTCCCTCATTCCGCCCCCCTCTGCCCAGACACATATTGGAATGTGGGGCAAAACGCCCCTCCCATCGTTCCTCGTCCTTTCCCCTTATTTCCCCCCTCTGCAACAGACCTTATGTTAAGTGGGGCAAACGCCCTCGCCTCGTTTTTTCCCTCCTTCCCTCATTTTCCCCCCTCTTCACAGGACACTTCATGAGTAAGGTGGGCAAAACGCCCTCCTCTCGTTTCCCTCCTTCCACTCATTTTCCCCCCTCTGTGCCCAGAACAACACTTATGGAAGGTGGGGCAAAAAACGCCCTCCCTCCTTCCTCCTTCCCTCATGTTCCCCCTCTTTCAACAGACACTATGGTAGGTGGGATGGGGCAAAACGCCCCTCCCCTCTCCTCCCTCCGTCATTTTTCCCACCGCTGCTACATACACTTATGTTAAGGTGGGGCAACCGTCCCTCCCCTCCCTCCCTCCGTCATTCCCCCCTCTGCACAGACACTTATGGTAAGGTGTGCAAAACGCCCCTCCCCTCCCCTCCCCTCCGTCATTTTCCCCCTCTGCACAGACACTTATGGCGTAAGGTGGGGCAAAACGCCCCTCCCCTCCCATCCCTTCGTCATTTTTGCCCCGCTCCTGCTACAGACACTTATCGTTAAGGTGGGGCAAAACGTCCCTCCCCTCCCTCCCTCCGTCATTTTCCCCCTCTGCACAGACAACTTATTGAAGGTGGGGCAAAACCGCCCTCTCCCTCCCTCCCTCCCGTCCATTTTTCCCCCTCTGCACAAACACTTTATGTAAGGTGGGGCCAAAACCGCCCCCCCCTCCCTTTTCCCTCCGTCATTTTCCCCGCCTCTGCACAACACTTATGGTAAAAGGGGGGCAAACACGCCCCTCCCTGCCTAAAAGCAAATCCCCCTTCCTTGATGGTTTTGTATTAAATGTAACCCGATAAAGGCCCAGCCAATAACTACAACATATTCCTAACCGTTTTGAACATTTGAAAGATGCAGATCAAACACACACATCCCCCTCAATTCTTGGTTTCATTGCGGGGTTTTCTGTCGCGCTTATTTTATATTCTGCTATTAGGAACCTGCATATATTTTTAATTGTTTTAAAGGATTGAAAATTAACTTTAAATATAAAAACAATGAGGCTTATATGCCTCAATCTGTAGTAAGAA
>CM065705.1:45303671-45338910 GCA_017654935.2 Phymorhynchus buccinoides | reverse complement strand
TGTATGTATATTGACACAACAAAGCAATGTATGTATATTGACACAACAAAACAATGTATGTATATTGACACAACAAAGCAATGTATGTATATTGACACAACAAAACAATGTATGTATATTGACACAACAAAAGCAATGTATGTATATTGACACAACAAAACAATGTATGTATATTGACACAACAAAACAATGTATGTATATTGACACAACAAAACAATGCATGTATATTGACACAACAAAACAATGCATGTATATTGACACAACAAAACAATGCATGTATATTGACACAACAAAACAATGCATGTATATTGACACAACAAAACAATGCATGTATATTGACACAACAAAACAATGCATGTATATTGACACAACAAAACAATGTATGTATATTGACACAACAAAACAATGTATGTATATTGACACAACAAAACAATGTATGTATATTGACACAACAAAACAATGTATGTATATTGACACAACAAAACAATGTATGTATATTGACACAACAAAACAATGCATGTATATTGACACAACAAAACAATGTATGTATATTGACACAACAAAACAATGTATGTATATTGACACAACAAAACAATGTATGTATATTGACACAACAAAACAATGTATGTATATTGACACAACAAAACAATGTATGTATATTGACACAACAAAACAATGCATGTATATTGACACAACAAAACAATGTATGTATATTGACACAACAAAACAATGTATGTATATTGACACAACAAAACAATGTATGTATATTGACACAACAAAACAATGTATGTATATTGACACAACAAAACAATGTATGTATATTGACACAACAAAACAATGTATGTATATTGACACAACAAAACAATGCATGTATATTGACACAACAAAACAATGTATGTATATTGACACAACAAAACAATGTATGTATATTGACACAACAAAACAATGTATGTATATTGACACAACAAATGTATATTGACACCACAAAACAATGCATGTATATTGACACAACAAAACAATGTATGTATATTGACACAACAAAACAATGTATGTATATTGACACAACAAAACAATGCATGTATATTGACACAACAAAACAATGTATGTATATTGACACAACAAAACAATGTATGTATATTATGTATATTGACACAACAAAACAATGTATGTATATTGACACAACAAAACAATGTATGTATATTGACACAACAAAACAATGTATGTATATTGACACAACAAAACAATGTATGTATATTGACACAACAAAACAATGTATGTATATTGACACAACAAAACAATGTATGTATATTGACACAACAAAACAATGTATGTATATTGACACAACAAAACAATGTATGTATATTGACACAACAAAACAATGCATGTATATTGACACAACAAAACAATGTATGTATATTGACACAACAAAACAATGTATGTATATTGACACAACAAAACAATGTATGTATATTGACACAACAAAACAATGTATGTATATTGACACAACAAAACAATGTATGTATATTGACACAACAAAACAATGTATGTATATTGACACAACAAAACAATGTATGTATATTGACACAACAAAACAATGTATGTATATTGACACAACAAAACAATGTATGTATATTGACACAACAAAACAATGTATGTATATTGACACAACAAAACAATGTATGTATATTGACACAACAAAACAATGTATGTATATTGACACAACAAAACAATGTATGTATATTGACACAACAAAACATATTGACACAACAAAACAATGTATGTATATTGACACAACAAAACAATGTATGTATATTGACACAACAAAACAATGTATGTATATTGACACAACAAAACAATGTATGTATATTGACACAACAAAACAATGTATGTATATTGACACAACAAAACAATGTATGTATATTGACACAACAAAACAATGTATGTATATTGACACAACAAAACAATGTATGTATATTGACACAACAAAACAATGTATGTATATTGACACAACAAAACAATGTATGTATATTGACACAACAAAACAATGTATGTATATTGACACAACAAAACAATGTATGTATATTGACACAACAAAAAATGTATGTATATTGACACAATGTATATGTATGTATATTGACACAACAAAACAATGTATGTATATTGACACAACAAAACAATGTATGTATATTGACACAACAAAACAATGTATGTATATTGACACAACAAAACAATGTATGTATATTGACACAACAAAACAATGTATGTATATTGACACAACAAAACAATGTATGTATATTGACACAACAAAACAATGTATGTATATTGACACAACAAAACAATGTATGTATATTGACACAACAAAACAATGTATGTATATTGACACAACAAAACAATGTATGTATATTGACACAACAAAACAATGTATGTATATTGACACAACAAAACAATGTATGTATATTGACACAACAAAACAATGTATGTATATTGACACAACAAAACAATGTATGTATATTGACACAACAAAACAACAATTGACACAACAAAACAATATGTATATTGACACAACAAAACAATGTATGTATATTGACACAACAAAACAATGTATGTATATTGACACAACAAAACAAATGTATATTGACACAACAAAACAATATGTATATTGACACAACAAAACAATGTATGTATATTGACACAACAAAACAATGTATGTATATTGACACAACAAAACAATGTATGTATATTGACACAACAAAACAATGTATGTATATTGACACAACAAAACAATGTATGTATATTGACACAACAAAACAATGTATGTATATTGACACAACAAAACAATGTATGTATATTGACACAACAAAACAATGTATGTATATTGACACAACAAAACAATGTATGTATATTGACATGTATGTATATTGACACAAAACAATGTATGTATATTGACACAACAAAACAATGTATGTATATTGACACAACAAAACAATGTATGTATATTGACACAACAAAACAATGTATGTATATTGACACAACAAAACAATGTATGTATATTGACACAACAAAACAATGTATGTATATTGACACAACAAAACAATGTATGTATATTGACACAACAAAACAATGTATGTATATTGACACAACAAAACAATGTATGTATATTGACACAACAAAACAATGTATGTATATTGACACAACAAAACAATGTATGTATATTGACACAACAAAACAATGTATGTATATTGACACAACAAAACAATGTATGTATATTGACACAACAAAACAATGTATGTATATTGACACAACAAAACAATGTATGTATATTGACACAACAAAACAATGTATGTATATTGACACAACAAAACAATGTATGTATATTGACACAACAAAACAATGTATGTATATTGACACAACAAAACAATGTATGTATATTGACACAACAAAACAATGTATGTATATTGACACAACAAAACAATGTATGTATATTGACACAACAAAACAATGTATGTATATTGACACAACAAAACAATGTATGTATATTGACACAACAAAACAATGTATGTATATTGACACAACAAAACAATGTATGTATATTGACACAACAAAACAATGTATGTATATTGACACAACAAAACAATGTATGTATATTGACACAACAAAACAATGTATGTATATTGACACAACAAAACAATGTATGTATATTGACACAACAAAACAATGTATGTATATTGACACAACAAAACAATGTATGTATATTGACACAACAAAACAATGTATGTATATTGACACAACAAAACAATGTATGTATATTGACACAACAAAACAATGTATGTATATTGACACAACAAAACAATGTATGTATATTGACACAACAAAACAATGTATGTATATTGACACAACAAAACAATGTATGTATATTGACACAACAAAACAATGTATGTATATTGACACAACAAAACAATGTATGTATATTGACACAACAAAACAATGTATGTATATTGACACAACAAAACAATGTATGTATATTGACACAACAAAACAATGTATGTATATTGACACAACAAAACAATGTATGTATATTGACACAACAAAACAATGTATGTATATTGACACAACAAAACAATGTATGTATATTGACACAACAAAACAATGTATGTATATTGACACAACAAAACAATGTATGTATATTGACACAACAAAACAATGTATGTATATTGACACAACAAAACAATGTATGTATATTGACACAACAAAACAATGTATGTATATTGACACAACAAAACAATGTATGTATATTGACACAACAAAACAATGTATGTATATTGACACAACAAAACAATGTATGTATATTGACACAACAAAACAATGTATGTATATTGACACAACAAAACAATGTATGTATATTGACACAACAAAACAATGTATGTATATTGACACAACAAAACAATGTATGTATATTGACACAACAAAACAATGTATGTATATTGACACAACAAAACAATGTATGTATATTGACACAACAAAACAATGTATGTATATTGACACAACAAAACAATGTATGTATATTGACACAACAAAACAATGTATGTATATTGACACAACAAATTGACACACAAAACAAATTGACAATGTATGTATATTGACACAACAAAACAATGTATGTATATTGACACAACAAAACAATGTATGTATATTGACACAACAAAACAATGTATGTATATTGACACAACAAAACAATGTATGTATATTGACACAACAAAACAATGTATGTATATTGACACAACAAAACAATGTATGTATATTGACACAACAAAACAATGTATGTATATTGACACAACAAAACAATGTATGTATATTGACACACACAAAACAATGTATGTATATTGACACAACAAAACAATGTATGTATATTGACACAACAAAACAATGTATGTATATTGACACAACAAAACAATGCATGTATATTGACACAACAAAACAATGTATGTATATTGACACAACAAAACAATGTATGTATATTGACACAACAAAACAATGTATGTATATTGACACAACAAAACAATGTATGTATATTGACACAACAAAACAATGTATGTATATTGACACAACAAAACAATGTATGTATATTGACACAACAAAACAATGTATGTATATTGACACAACAAAACAATGTATGTATATTGACACAACAAAACAATGTATGTATATTGACACAACAAAACAATGTATGTATATTGACACAACAAAACAATGTATGTATATTGACACAACAAAACAATGTATGTATATTGACACAACAAAACAATGTATGTATATTGACACAACAAAACAATGTATGTATATTGACACAACAAAACAATGTATGTATATTGACACAACAAAACAATGTATGTATATTGACACAACAAAACAATGTATGTATATTGACACAACAAAACAATGTATGTATATTGACACAACAAAACAATGTATGTATATTGACACAACAAAACAATGTATGTATATTGACACAACAAAACAATGTATGTATATTGACACAACAAAACAATGTATGTATATTGACACAACAAAACAATGTATGTATATTGACACAACAAAACAATGTATGTATATTGACACAACAAAACAATGTATGTATATTGACACAACAAAACAATGTATGTATATTGACACAACAAAACAATGTATGTATATTGACACAACAAAACAATGTATGTATATTGACACAACAAAACAATGTATGTATATTGACACAACAAAACAATGTATGTATATTGACACAACAAAACAATGTATGTATATTGACACAACAAAACAATGTATGTATATTGACACAACAAAACAATGTATGTATATTGACACAACAAAACAATGTATGTATATTGACACAACAAAACAATGTATGTATATTGACACAACAAAACAATGTATGTATATTGACACAACAAAACAATGTATGTATATTGACACAACAAAACAATGTATGTATATTGACACAACAAAACAATGTATGTATATTGACACAACAAAACAATGTATGTATATTGACACAACAAAACAATGTATGTATATTGACACAACAAAACAATGTATGTATATTGACACAACAAAACAATGTATGTATATTGACACAACAAAACAATGTATGTATATTGACACAACAAAACAATGTATGTATATTGACACAACAAAACAATGTATGTATATTGACACAACAAAACAATGTATGTATATTGACACAACAAAACAATGTATGTATATTGACACAACAAAACAATGTATGTATATTGACACAACAAAACAATGTATGTATATTGACACAACAAAACAATGTATGTATATTGACACAACAAAACAATGTATGTATATTGACACACACAAAACAATGTATGTATATTGACACAACAAAACAATGTATGTATATTGACACAACAAAACAATGTATGTATATTGACACAACAAAACAATGTATGTATATTGACACAACAAAACAATGTATGTATATTGACACAACAAAACAATGTATGTATATTGACACAACAAAACAATGTATGTATATTGACACAACAAAACAATGTATGTATATTGACACAACAAAACAATGTATGTATATTGACACAACAAAACAATGTATGTATATTGACACAACAAAACAATGTATGTATATTGACACAACAAAACAATGTATGTATATTGACACAACAAAACAATGTATGTATATTGACACAACAAAACAATGTATGTATATTGACACAACAAAACAATGTATGTATATTGACACAACAAAACAATGTATGTATATTGACACAACAAAACAATGTATGTATATTGACACAACAAAACAATGTATGTATATTGACACAACAAAACAATGTATGTATATTGACACAACAAAACAATGTATGTATATTGACACAACAAAACAATGTATGTATATTGACACAACAAAACAATGTATGTATATTGACACAACAAAACAATGTATGTATATTGACACAACAAAACAATGTATGTATATTGACACAACAAAACAATGTATGTATATTGACACAACAAAACAATGTATGTATATTGACACAACAAAACAATGTATGTATATTGACACAACAAAACAATGTATGTATATTGACACAACAAAACAATGTATGTATATTGACACAACAAAACAATGTATGTATATTGACACAACAAAACAATGTATGTATATTGACACAACAAAACAATGTATGTATATTGACACAACAAAACAATGTATGTATATTGACACAACAAAACAATGTATGTATATTGACACAACAAAACAATGTATGTATATTGACACAACAAAACAATGTATGTATATTGACACAACAAAACAATGTATGTATATTGACACAACAAAACAATGTATGTATATTGACACAACAAAACAATGTATGTATATTGACACAACAAAACAATGTATGTATATTGACACAACAAAACAATGTATGTATATTGACACAACAAAACAATGTATGTATATTGACACAACAAAACAATGTATGTATATTGACACAACAAAACAATGTATGTATATTGACACAACAAAACAATGTATGTATATTGACACAACAAAACAATGTATGTATATTGACACAACAAAACAATGTATGTATATTGACACAACAAAACAATGTATGTATATTGACACAACAATGTATATTGACACAACAAAACAATGTATGTATATTGACACAACAAAACAATGTATGTATATTGACACACACAAAACAATGTATGTATATTGACACAACAAAACAATGTATGTATATTGACACAACAAAACAATGTATGTATATTGACACAACAAAACAACAATGTATGTATATTGACACAACAAAACAATGTATGTATATTGACACAACAAAACAATGTATGTATATTGACACAACAAAACAATGTATGTATATTGACACAACAAAACAATGTATGTATATTGACACAACAAAACAATGTATGTATATTGACACAACAAAACAATGTATGTATATTGACACAACAAAACAAACAATATGTATATTGACACAACAAAACAATGTATGTATATTGACACAACAAAACAATGTATGTATATTGACACAACAAAACAATGTATGTATATTGACACAACAAAACAATGTATGTATATTGACACACACAAAACAATGTATGTATATTGACACAACAAAACAATGTATGTATATTGACACAACAAAACAATGTATGTATATTGACACAACAAAACAATGTATGTATATTGACACAACAAAACAATGTATGTATATTGACACAACAAAACAATGTATGTATATTGACACAACAAAACAATGTATGTATATTGACACAACAAAACAATGTATGTATATTGACACAACAAAACAATGTATGTATATTGACACAACAAAACAATGTATGTATATTGACACAACAAAACAATGTATGTATATTGACACAACAAAACAATGTATGTATATTGACACAACAAAACAATGTATGTATATTGACACAACAAAACAATGTATGTATATTGACACAACAAAACAATGTATGTATATTGACACAACAAAACAATGTATGTATATTGACACAACAAAACAATGTATGTATATTGACACAACAAAACAATGTATGTATATTGACACAACAAAACAATGTATGTATATTGACACAACAAAACATATGACACAACAAAACAATGTATGTATATTGACACAACAAAACAATGTATGTATATTGACACAACAAAACAATGTATGTATATTGACACAACAAAACAATGTATGTATATTGACACAACAAAACAATGTATGTATATTGACACAACAAAACAATGTATGTATATTGACACAACAAAACAATGTATGTATATTGACATGTATGTATATTGACACCACAAAACAATGTATGTATATTGACACACAAAACAATGTATGTATATTGACACAACAAAACAATGTATGTATATTGACACAACAAAACAATGTATGTATATTGACACAACAAAACAATGTATGTATATTGACACAACAAAACAATGCATGTATATTGACACAACAAAACAATGTATGTATATTGACACAACAAAACAATGTATGTATATTGACACAACAAAACAATGTATGTATATTGACACAACAAAACAATGTATGTATATTGACACAACAAAACAATGTATGTATATTGACACAACAAAACAATGTATGTATATTGACACAACAAAACAATGTATGTATATTGTATGTATATTGACACAACAAAACAATGTATGTATATTGACAATGTATGTATATTGACACAACAAACAATGTATGTATATTGACACAACAAAACAATGTATGTATATTGACACAACAAAACAATGTATGTATATTGACACAACAAAACAATGTATGTATATTGACACAACAAAACAATGTATGTATATTGACACAACAAAACAATGTATGTATATTGACACAACAAAACAATGTATGTATATTGACACAACAAAACAATGTATGTATATTGACACAACAAAACAATGTATGTATATTGACACAACAAAACGCTATGTATATTGACACAACAAAACAATGTATGTATATTGACACAACAAAACAATGTATGTATATTGACACAACAAAACAATGTATGTATATTGACACACAAACAATGTATGTATAAACAATAAATGTATATTGACACAACAAAGCAATTTATGTCATATTGACACAACACAGAAGACACATTCTCACTGAAACGCACACAAACTTACTCAAACATACACTAGCTTGTACAAACACGCGCGCGCGCGCACACACACACACACACAGACACACACAAGCACACACGTGCACTCACATACACAAAACATTCACGTGTACTCACACTCACAGGCACATACTCGCATAAACTCTAGCCGAAAACAATCTCTCCTGCGCACACATACACTCATACACATGCAAGCACATATACCCACACAGAACACACTCACACACACAACACACACCTGCTCGGAAGCGCGGTCGTGGGCGCACGCACACTCACACTCGCGCACACGCTCACAAATTACATACATACACTTACACACACACAAATTACATACATACATACAAACATATGGACATACATCGCACAATCACAATCACACATACACATACACACACAAACACGCACAGACACACACACACACTGAACAATCACACACACACACACGTACGCACGCATGTACACAAATACACGCATACGCGCGTGCACACACACACACACACACACACACTCACACGCGCACATGGAGATGGGGGGTGTTATTGGAAAGACTGCCGGAACAGATGGGTTTTCAGGTTTGTTTTGAAGGATACTAATGATTGACTATGTCTGACAGCAGAAGGCCATGAATTCAAGAGTTTGACTGCTGATGATGTAAAAGCTCTACCGCCGTGCCTATCACGTTTAAAATTTTGTATTCGAAAGATCCTATTGTCATTTGCTGAGCGGAGAGATCGAGATGAACGTAAATTTCAAGAAGCTCAGAGAGGTATTGCGGTGCTGTTCCCGATATGATCTGAAAGCAGAGACAGGCAGCTTTGTAGTTTATTATTTGTTGAACGGGTAGCCAATGTAACTCTTTAAGTAGAGGTGATGTGTGTTGAAGACGTTTGGCTTTGAAGACCATTCTAGCAGCAGAGTTTTGAAGTTGTTGTAAGGGTTTGAGAAGCGCCTGTGGGTAACCAAGTAGAAGGGAGTTGCAGTAATCTAATCTAGACAAAATGTATGATCTGACAAGCGTTTTGGTTGCCTCGGTTGTGAGAAAGGGGCGTATAGAGCTGATTCGCCTGAGTTCGATGTATGCAGCCTGGCAGATCTTAGTGATATGCTGTTGCATGGAGAGGTCTTCATCCAAGAAAACGCCAAGGTTGCGAACATGTTCAGAAAAATGGATGTTGGAATCTCCAATGGCAATGGTGGAGGGCAGAGAGCTAGAGTCAACAGATGGGGGAAGCACTCTGAGTGCTTCAGTCTTGCCATCGTTTAGCTTAAGCTTATTGTTTTTCATCCATGTTTTCACTTCAGTGACACAGTCTTGAAGAGTGTGAATAAGCTGGTCGTGAGCTAGCGGTGAAGCATGATGATTGAGTTGAGTATCATCGGCATACATTTCATGACGGAAAGAGTGTATATAGACACGCGGACATATAGACACCCGGACATATAGACCCGTAACCGACTAGCTAAGCTTGGAGACATCAAAGGGGAAATTTTATTCATCCTACAAACATTTGGCCGAATCACAAAAAATACTTTACATTGACAAGTGCGAAAATGATATTGACTTATTGAAATTGAATGATATAGAGTTACTGAAATTCAAATTTGCCGAATACGTGTAATAGCGGAAATTGCCGATTCCGCGTAATCGGCTGCCCATTCCGCGTAATCGGCTGCCTATTCCGTGAAATAGGCAAGAAAAAACACCCTTTACACAGATTCGGCAAATCGTTGCTCAATACGTGAACTCGGCAACGATTTGCTGATTACATGGAATCAGCAAAGTTACTGCCGATTCCGCGGAATCGGCAATTTCAAAGATTCGGCACGACATATATAGACACGCGGACATATAGACACGCGGACATATAGACACCCGGACATATAGACACGTAGCCGACTAACTAAGCTTGGGGACATCAAAGGGGAATCAATTAACCTTTACCGGATCATGCTTTTGACTACATGGACACGATGGCAGGGGTCTTCCACGACCCCCTACTCAGCAAAGAGCAAATTCCGAGGTGTTTATCCCTGTCCGGATGGCGGGGGTCTCCCACGACCCCTACTCAATGCACTGCAGTGCTCTTTAAAGTAGGGGTTGTGGGAGACACCCGTCATTCGGCCAGGTATATCAACATTACGCGTCATATTACGTCATCTATATTTTATACACATTAATTAAATTTAATACACTTAAAGCCATTTACTTTTTTGACGAAGTCATGAAATTTCATGAAGATTGCTTAAATAGTTTTAGAGATATAACATGTTTTGTGTGTCAAGGGGTCGTGGGCGACCCCAGAAGTCCGGTAAAGGTTAAGATTCTTTGATGTCTCCAGGGCTAGTCTGCTAGGTAGATAAATTATCTGACAGCTTAGCTCACGTCACAAATCAAAGAAGTAATAAAACCATCCCTGCAAAACAGGTTATGACCACATGTGTATTCATGTAAGAAAAAGCTTTTGTGAAGGATTTTGACAACGTTCTACAATATTTTCAACAAACTTTAGAATTTTCACCTTGAAATGGTAAGGGGCCTATCTGATCTTTCAGTGCTGATTCCACTGTGCTTAGATATAGGCTTAATTTTCTAAACAAGGCCTTCTGGCTCAAGAACGAATTACAATCAAATGAGTATATAACTAGCAGGGCCGAATCCAGGCGGGTTGCCTGGGTTCCCCCCCCCCCCCCCCCCCCCCCCCCCCCCCCCCCCCCCCCCCCCCCTCGCTCCCACAAAAGAAAGAGAAAGAGAAAAAAAGAAAAAAGTCATTCTTACTGATTTGATGTTCTAAGGTACACTTTAAATAAAAGGGAGTTTTGGGCACTTTATTTTGTTGAAAAAAGCTTCAACTGACCCCCACCAGGGCCGTTACCCCTGGACCCCACTGGGGGCCGGCCCCCGCGCACGTTTGTAACCCCGCCTCTAATGTGTTCCAGGTCCAGCCCTGACTAGTGTAATCATTTTTTTAAACATAGCATGTTGCATCCGATTAGATTTGTTGAATTACAAGTAATAAAACTGTCTCAAACTTTAGAAGGACTCTACTGAACAGCAAAACGCCACGAGATTAGTAAGGTACACTGTTTCAAAACCAACAGAATGTTTTGCTGATGAGTGTTGTAATAAAAACAAGCAAACCATACAGCCACCTTTTCCCCTTGCTTGTTGAAGCCAATCCGTTCACAAAATCAAGTTCAAATACCAGTGGTCTATAATGAGAGACTTAGTGGGATTTTTTTCACGCCAGAGGGCATGACGCTCGTTTGGGGCTAATCCTCTCTATATTCTTAGTTGGGGATAAAGAAAGAGAGAGAGAGAGGGAGATGTCCCACCATCTCTCTCTCTCTCTCTCTCTCTCTCTCTCTCTCTCTCTCTCTCTCTCTCTCTCTCTCTCTCTCTCTCTCTCTCTCTCTCTCTCTCTCTACGCCCAACTAAGAAAATCGCGTGATAAGCCCCTAGTGCATTGACTGTCCTCTGGCGTGAAAAAAATCGCCATAAGTCGACCATTCAATATCATAAGCTGTCTATACAATTCAGAACAATTTCTTGGGGTATTGACTTGAGTAAAACTTTCGTCTTTGTATGAGAAAGTTAGAAACGTCAAGACTAGGGTAAATTGTTGCAAAGCCGACCAACTCGATCACGATTACGTTAGGCCTATTGTATGAGTATTTACTATCGTATGTGTATTTACTATCGTATGTGTATTTACTACCGTATGTGTATTTACTACTGTATGTGTATTTTTCTACTGTGAAATGATGGAAAGCAGGAGAGTAATCGTGTGCGTGTCTCGATCAGTTGGTCAGTCTGTCAGTCTGTCTGTCTGTCTATCTGTATGTTCATGCTAGCCAGTGAGCTTTGATGACGTTGCCTCTTGTTATGAAATGATACAGATTCAAGAAACAAGAAAGTGATTTAAGAAACTGAAACTGATTTTGAGAAATAGAATTATAGAAACTACATGTAGTTTTAAGAGACTTATCTCAGGAAACTGCAACAGATCTTAAGAAACTGAAACGAATGAAATGGAAACTGATTTTAAGAACTTGAAGTCGATTTGCCTCCAGGCGGCGTTTGGCACTCTGTCAGCGCTAGTGTCAGTATTGTAACGCACTATACCACAGGATAGAAAACACACACACACACACACACACACACACACACACACACACACACACACACACACACACACACACATACACACACACACACACACACACACACACACACACACACACACACACACACACACACACACACACACACACACACACACACACACACACACACACACACACACACACACACACACACACACACACACACACACACACACACACACACACACACACACACACACACACACACACACACACACACACACACACACACACACACACACACACACACACACACACACACACACACACACACACAAACCCAAACACAACAACAACAAGCAAGCAAACAATAACAGAAAAGAATAAGTTGTGATTGATTCAGTATAGTTTACTTTAGTACTTCAAGATTCTATTGACAGGAAATTAATTTTTTTAAATAAAAAAGTAAACAAACAAATGAAAAGCAACACATGCAGCAATCACTTATTGTCATTCTATCCTATGCACTGCAAAATGATCGGCACAACCAATGCAAGTTGGCACGTCACTGTTATATTCTTTGCAGTGATTGTTCAGAATCCATGTTCTCGTTTTCTCTGAAACAGGCTGTAACACACATGCACCGTGCTTAGAAACTGTGCTCTGAACTTGGTGCCAGTCAAACAGTACAGGTAGAAGTTGATGGAACTGTTGGTCATCCACAGCACGTCTACGATATTAATATACACTCTGAACTGTCCGTTTACAATGGGGTCTTTCCAATTAATGTATTTGGTTATTATTATCCTTACAGCAAGAGGTGTTGTTAAGAGAACAAAGAAAACACTGGCAGCAATCAAGGTGACAGTCAGTGAAGACACTTTCTGTTGTCTGAAATCCTGGGTGGTTTGTTGTACTGAAAGACGTTGGTTCGTTCTGACAGATCTGACCAGTGTCCACACCAGAACGCTATTGCTGGCTGCAAGCAATGTGAACGGTAGAAAACTGAACTGAAGCAGACGAATCCAAGAAAAGATCGTATGATAAAACCACCCATAAAGCCCTGCTAAATGTACATAGCAGTCATGTCCACGAAGAATAACTCCATACAGGCAGTGACAGTGCATTACAATGAATACGATTATCATTACAGCAGCAGTAACTCGTGACTTTCTCTTGGTCCACACAGCACTGAGACGAAGTGGCCACAGCACGGAGGCAGCTCTGAGCATGGTGAGTGACACCAGCATCCATGATGATACAGTTGATGCCGTGTGAATCATCATCATGTAACCCTTGCACTGCCAGGGGCCCTGATATTCTATGAAAGAAAAATCAAGCACAGCTTTCAGAAACTGCTGAAATGGGATGACCAACACCAACAGATCCGACACAGCCAGAACTATGAAGAAAACACTGGACGTGGATGAAGGTAGACGAACCATGATCAGAATGATCATACAGTTCCCGAACCATCCAAAGGGAAGCACAATATGGCAGCCGATGTCCTTAATTAGGTAAGCTGCTTGGAAATAAGTCTGCCTCAGATTGAAATGACCTGCCATCTCCGCTGTGTGGGTCACCCAATGGCTTGGTCACCACAACAGATTGGTTCACTTAAGTCAGTACATGTATTGTGAAAGTTGCGCCGTGTCTTTAATTATCGATAACACCATCAGACCATTGGCTTGATGACCATAGCAGGTGTAAAATCTTGCGTTCATGGGCTGAAAATAACGAAGTAGTTTATTCTTCGACTTCTTTATTGATCCTTTCAGTACAAACGTCCATCCAAAAGTGAGAGGATAGCTCACCCTCCTTCACGCTTATCCTCTCGCAATGCAGTTCACCAAACTATTCACTCACTGCATGCATGAATCACATGCATGCACACGTGCCACACGGCTTTCTCACAATTCTCTTACAACAATATTACATCTCCTTCGTTAACGAAGAATGGGAAATGGAATACTAACAATACGCGTTGGCAGAGGTGCATTGAAAATTCCTTTATCATGCATGTTAGTAACTGAATAAATTATAACTATGTACATTACAACTTGATAACCAAAAATAAAATTAAAAAATCTATGTTGATGACTATTTCTAGTAAGCAAACTACAGTACATTTATGGGGCTTGGTTGGTCTTAGTCTCAAATTATAGATGTTCGTCATGTTACTATAGAGATAAAAAAAAATCATATAGTTCTTTCACACGCTAAGTATAATTTAATGGCGATACGAAAACCGTAATAGTTCTTTCACACTCTGCATAACCGCAGTTCATTACGTCCCTAGAAGTCGAAGAATAATTTTTTTTTAAACCACTACCCCCAGAACCCAAAGACTACATCGAAGACCTTGACAGCCAAATACACTGCATCGTGAAGAACCTGCCAGTCAGCGACGAGAATATGAAGATGAAGAGACATCCTCACTAAAGCTTTACATAATCCAAGGATGGCCGAACACACGCAAAGACGCAAGGAGTTGGGGGTGGGGTGGGGTGGGGGGGGGGGGGTGGAAAGAGGGGGGGGGGTGCGGTGGGGAGTACAGCGCTATGAGAGAAGAAGATCGAAGGAAGGAGAGACAGAAAAGTAATAGCGGATGGGAGGGGGTGGGGCGTAGGTGGTGTGTATATGTGTGTGTGTGTGTGTGTGGGGGGGGGGGGGGGTAGGAGGGCGGGGGATGGTGGGGGGTGGTGGGTAGAGCAGGATGAGAGAAGAAGATTAGTTTAAAGCGGGAAGCTGGAGGACCTGGGTGGGGGGAAGAAGACCAATATTTAATGTTAAAAATGTTCTTGTTGCTGTATGCTGATGACACAACCGTATGTGCAGAATCAGTCGAAGATTTACAAAAGGCTTTGGATGCTATGTATGCATACTGTAATAGATGGGATCTAAGAGTTAATGTAGCTAAGACTAATGTTGTGGTGTTTTCAAGAGGTAAAATACGTAACATACCTCATTTTTATTATAATGGACGGCGGATTGAAACTGTATTCGGGTTTAATTATCTAGGCATTTATTTCAATTACAATAATAAATTCAATCTTGCCCAAAAAAGCTTTATGATAAAGCATCAAGAACCATGTTTTGCCTTCTGAAAAACAGCAAAAAGATATTATTACCATTAGATATAAAAAATTGAGCTATTCGACAGAATGATTGCACCAATACTTCTAAATGGTTGTGAGGTGTGGTGTCACGATATGACTGATTTAGCATCCAAGTTGCAGCTTCGATACTACAAAATTATACTTAGGCTAACTAGGACAGTATCCTATAGAGATTCAAGAAAAGAGCAGAATGCTGTGTTATTGGTTTAAACTTGTGAATGACGTTAATCAGTCTAAATTTTCTTGCATAATGTATCGTTTTATGTTACATCTGTATGGAGAGAACAAACATCTGTCACCTTTCTTAGTGTGTGTTAATACTTTATTGAATAACCTAGGAATGACTGGTTTTTGGACTCAGCAAACCCATCCTAACATATCACTAAACTGGTTTAATTCCAAAGTGTTACGTTCTTTGAAAGATCAATTTATTCAACATTGGTATTCACAATTAAATGAAAAGCAAATTTTCAGTAATTACATACTATATAAGGACGTTTTTTATATTGAAAATTATTTAAAAGCTTTACCCGAAAACTTAGCCATTTTATTTGTTAAATTTAGAACTTTAAACCATAAACTACCAATTCAAACAGGTAGGATTCAAAACATCCCACACAACGAACGATTCTGTCCTAAGTGCGAACACCGTGTGTTGGGAGACGAATTCCATTACATCTTTGAATGCCAAGCCTTCCAAGAACCAAGGAAACTATATTTGCCAAACTTTTTCCAGAAAAGACCAAATATTATTAAGTTCCATTCTCTATTCCAAACAACAAATAAAAAAATCCTCATTCGCTTAATTAGTTTCATTAAGATGATTGTAAAATATTTCTAAGACCTTTCTTTATTGTTTTAGGCTTTAAACCCTTCCAATTAGGTCAGCTTAAATGGTATTTTAAAACACAAATATTGTGTCCATGCAGTGTTCTTTTTTCTTCTTCTTGTTCTGTAGTTACATCCCATCATTAGTGATTGGGATAATTAGTTCTCTGCATTTTTTCTGTTTAAATTTGATGTATGCATATATAGCTTTTTATGTGTGTGTATGTGAGAGTATACTAGATTGGGTAAGGTTGGTTTGTGAGGCACTATATACTGCTATGTTTCTCTCTGCTGGTTATGTGTGTAATGTTTCGGAAGTAGTATTATGTCACAATTTCATGTACCCCCAGGTTTTTTTTTGGAAATAAACTTACTTTGACTTTGAAAGAAGGAGAGACACAAAAGTAATAATATAATATTTCGTGGACCCCAAAAAACTGCTGCTCAGCATTACCGGTACTTGGCATTACCGGTACTAGGCTTTACCGGTGCTCGGTATTTCCGGTACTAGGCGTTGCGCTAGTAATTATGAATTGCTAAATCAATTCAAAATCTTAAAAAACTTCTTTTAACAAACGGTATCAACTACTATGTGGTTGATACAAATGTGTACAGCTCTTTTGAAATGTTTCGGAAATAAAAATTATTCAATGAACCCTTTTTGTACACAGAGAGTCCCCACGAGGTAGGGCAGACCTTATTAATTTTGATTTTTAACTTTTTTTCGACTTTTTTTAATTTTTAAAGTGGTCCTGAAAATGTTAATTGAAAACGTTAAGGGAGCAAACAAACGCTCAGTAAATTTTATAAACTTTTATAACTATATTGAAGCTAGCTTTAACAAGTCGCTAGTCGAGCCATGGCATCAAAATAAAATTATAAATAAAATCCAACAGTAAATGTAACTTTACCCCCCCCAAAAAAAAAAAAAGAAGAAGAAGAAGAAGAGAACCAACCAGTATTAGTGAGCTCCCCTGGGCGGATTTCAACCAAAAAGATATTGACGTAATCAGCACACAGCTGTCTGTTGCGCCGATGAAAAAACAGTGTTAAACAGTTTCTTTGATGACGTAAAGCGGCTAAAAGATGACTTCATGTTTTCAAATTGGATATCATGAAAGAACATGATCTTTACTGAACTCTAGAGAACAAACTAATAAACAAAAGGTAGTCATGTTTAGACTTTTTGGAAACCTATTAAAATGCACATCAAATTTAAAAAGAATGTTTTGAATTATGTTCAGTATTCTTTGATTATAAAAAAATATTCAAAATCAGTCTTACATGCTTAGGATCCAGTCAAATGACAAAGTGGTATGACGCAATCATCCCGTGATCTTTAACCCGTCCGGTAGCCTGTCAGTCTCCTCTTGTTTCCCACGGGCTGTACAAACAGGGGAGTTAAGCGCGGGGCATAGTACAATAGGCAGCAGGCAAGCTGCTGTTATCTTATCAGCTGCTGGTGATTGACGGCTGACTCTACAGTAGGGCGGGGTTTGTCACAAGTAGGGGATGAACAACGACTGAAAACTAAAAGGCCGGTCTCAGGCATGCTCTGAGAAGATCATGGCAGCGCTGGATCCTGATCGAGACAAACGCTTGCAACAACTCGAGAACCTGGCACCGCAGCAGATCAGGGAAGCACCTGAACCAAGACGCAACCAACAGCCTCAAGGACATCCACACATCGCAGGCACTGTTGCACAGGTGGGACCCGACCTCTACCGCACCAGATATGGGAGAACAGTCAAGAACCCTCAGAGACAGAAATACATGCAGAACGTCATGCAAGAAAAATAAGCCTCTCAGTGAGACCTCAACCAATTTCAAAGGGACATAATGAACTGCGGTCATGCAGAGTGTGAAAGAACTATTACGGTTTTCTTATTTCCCATTCTTCGTTAACGAGGGAGATGTAACGGAATACTAAAAATACGAGTTGTCAGAGGCGCATTGAAAATTCCTTTAGCAGGTTCGTTCACTTTAGTCAGTACATGTATCGTGAAGGTTGCGCTGTGTCTTTAATGATTGATAATAGGCAGCGATTTAATGCTCCAAACAAATAAATGATTTTGACAAAAAAAACCAGATGCTTGTGGCAAAAGAAAAGACCATCTAACCCTAACCCTATCCCTAACCCTATCCCTAACCACGGAAAGAACCAAGAAATAGAGCAGGAGAGTGTAAATCTACATATTTGCCGAGAAATCGATGTACAAAGCCATGCACTTATACTATTTTTTTTGCTGGAACCATTCCTTTTTTAGGTTGATAAATTTTAAGTCTTGATAATACCATCAGACCATTGGCATGGCGACCACAACAGGTTGGTTCACTTTAGTCAGTACATGTATCGTGAAGGTTGCGCTGTGTCTTTAATGATCGATAATACCATCAGACCATTGGCATGGCGACCACAACAGGTTGGTTCACTTTAGTCAGTACATGTATCGTGAAGGTTGCGCTGTGTCTTTAATGATCGATAATACCATCAGACCATTGGCATGGCGACCACAACAGGTTGGTTCACTTTAGTCAGTACATGCATCGTGAAGGTTGCGCTGTGTCTTTAATGATCGATAATACCATCAGACCATTGGCATGGTGACCACAACAGGTTGGTTCACTTTAGTCAGTACATGTATCGTGAATGTTGCGCTGTGTCTTTAATGATCGATAATACCATCAGACCATTGGCATGGTGACCACAACAGGTTGGTTCACTTTAGTCAGTACATGTATCGTGAAGGTTGCGCTGTGTCTTTAATGATCGATAATACCATCAGACCATTGGCATGGTGACCACAACAGGTTGGTTCACTTTAATCAGTACACGTATCGTGAAGGTTGCGTTTCATAATATTGAAGATGTTTTTGTAAGCGTACATTTCTAACGAAAGACATGAAACAGTAAGTGGGTTTGTGATAGTTTGCAAAACCAAAGACTACAAGCACACTGAAGCCTATTTCTGTTCTGTTTTGAGAAGGTCATATTAATCGGTGTTAATGACCTTAATGAACTTTTAGACAACTCAAAATGCGTCATATCACACGCACACGCATGCACACACACACACACACACACACACACACACAGAGGCCCGATTTGGTGTCACTTTATTTTATTTTCCGAACTGTTAACTATAAATTCAGCAAACAATAGTAGTAGTAGTAGTAGTAGTAGTAGTAGTAGTAGTAGTAGTAGTAGTAGTAGTAGTAGTAGTAGTAGTAGTAGTAGTAGTAGTAGTAGTAGTAGTAGTAGTAGTAGTAGTAATGGAATAGGGCTAGAAGTGGGCCTTTTGGCCCTTCTACATTCTTTCATGATGGCTTAATTTGATTAAGTTTCACAACGATTGCGCAAACCTAAGCTAAACTAGTCTTAGTTAATTTACAAAGAATTAGAATGGACTTTCATTTTGAATCATCCAAAAAATTGAAAGCTCTTATCATATTAGGATCTTGGTCCAGAAGGTTTTTTAAAGTGTTAATATTAGGTGCCTGTTTGATGTTAGTTGGCAAGTTATTCCAACTAGCGCAACGCCGAGTCCCAGTAACGCCTAGTAACGGTAACGCCTAGTAACGGTAACGCCAAGTACTGGTAACGCCGAGTACAGCAAATTTGAAGCGATTCGGTTAAGAAACGGCGGAGTCGAATAGCGCGCGCGTTTCTGAACCGATTCGCTTCCGGGTTAGTACACGGATAGTCACCGTCCCCGGTGATCGTCCTGGCAAATTGGAAGGCAATCGGTCCAGAAACACCGGAGATACGGGCGCCGAGAGGCCGGCGGATGCGCGTTTCGCGCATTTGCCGAACCGCGCAAATGACACGGCCGCCTCGGTTGCCGTTGCCATCGGCCCGTTAGGGGTCACAGCAAATTTGAAGCGATTCGGTCAAAAAACGGCGGAGTTATAAGGCCCGTTTCGTGTTTCAGACACACACACACACACACACACACACACACACACAGACACACACACACACACACACACACGGGCAGTTGGCTTTTTACTATATGATGTTAAACAATCCTGTTAGAGAAGAAATATTTTCGTTTGATAGTATTTGAACGTCTTAAAAACAACTTGCCCATACTATTTCTTGTTTTATCCGCTGTACTCTTGACGAAGAAATAACTGAATTCAATATCATCACAATTATTTATAATTTTATGTACTTGTATGAGATCTCCTCCGAGTCTTCTTCCCTTGAGAGAAGGCAACTTAAGAAATTCTAATCTTTCTTTGTAGTTCTTGCTTTTATATGCTTTAACAAGATTAGTCACTCGTCTCTGCACTTTTTCTATTATTTTTGACTCTCTTCAGGATAGGATACCAAACTGTATTATCGTATTCCAAATGTGGTCTAGCTAAGGCTTTATATATATATAGTAGAACAAATATATCTTTATTAAAAATTAAAAGATCTTTTTATTAGTCCAATTATCTGATTTGCCTTTTGAATATGAGAATGAAATATTAGAGTTGAATCAAAGGTAATCCCTAAGTATTTATCTTCCTCGCATTCTGTTTATATTATTTTGATTCATGAAATATTCTTCTTTGGGATTGTTCTTACCTATTGTTCTTACAACAACTTCAACACTCTGATGCTAGAATGGTCTTCAAAGCCAAGCGTCTTCAACAAACATCACCTCTACTTAAAGAGTTACATTGGCTACCCGTTCAACAAAGAATAAATTACAAAGCTGCCTGTCTCTGCTATCAGATCATATCGGGAACAGCACCGCAATACCTCTCTGAGCTTCTTTAAATTTACGTTCCATCTCGATCCCTCCGCTCATCAAATGACAATAGGATCTTTCAAATACAAACATTTAAACGTGATAGGCACGGTGGTAGAGCTGTTACATCATCAGCAGTCAAACTCTGGAATTCATTGCTTTCTGCTGTCAGACATAGTCAATCTTTAGTATCCTTCAAAACAAACCTGAAAACCCATCTGTTCAGGCAATTTTTCTAATACCCCCCCCCCCCCCCCCCACCCATTTCCATGTGCGCGTGTGCGTGTATGTGTGTGTGTACGCCCGTATGCGTGAGTTTGCCGGTGTGCATGCATGTGAGCGTACGTGTGTGTGTGATTGTGCGGTGCGCGCGCGTGTGTATGTGTGTGTGTGTGTGCCGCTTGGTTGTCTTCAGTTGTTATGGTGGTCGTGAGGCCCCAAGTGTAAACGTTAATTTGCTGTGACTACACGCTTCCACATTGAAGGAAACACTCAAGTTTGATTATTTTGATGTCAAGCTGATGGCACAGTGTGCAGTATGTTGTGTTGTTCTTTTTATATTTACTTGAATACACACACACACACACAAGACAAGACTTAGTTGTTGTTTTTTAAAGTAAAAAAATGACAATAATGCGCATTGTCCAATATCAGAATTATCACCTGATGATTTAAACTCTCATTTCGCTAATGTTGCTGATAAGTTAATCACCAATGACAAAACACATGAAAATGTTTTACAAGAACTGGGTGATTACTGTCGTTCAAAAAATATTTCAACACCCTTTACCATACTGCCCATTTCTGTGACTGAAACGTTGAATTACTTATTACATTTAAAACAGTCAGGATCAAGGGACTTAGATGGATTAAATGGTAAGATTTTAAAACTAGCTGCACCTGCCATTGCAGACACGCTTACTTTGCCGGTGTGCATGCGTGTGAGCGTACGTGTGTGTGTGTGTGTGTGTGTGTGTGATTGTGCGGTGCGCGCGCGTGTGTGTGTGTGTGTTAGTTATTACAATAACGACTTTGCATTGATAAAGGACAATTTCCTACCAAATTTAAGCAAGCAAAAGTAATACCCTTTTATAGATAAGGTGATCGTACCAATCCCTCGAATTATCGCCCTATATCAGTACTTTCGCTCCTGTCAAAGCCACTGGAAAAACATATTCAATTCATTTTATGTAAGCATCTGTAATCTACTTCATGAAAATCAATCAGGTTTTCGTGAAAATCACTCGTGTCACACATCTCTGACACATCATATTGACAGATATCTTTCAATTATTAACAATAACGATTTTACTGGAATTCTTTTTATTGACTTTGCTAAGGCATTTGATGTTATTAATCATGCTCTTTTGACAAGAAAACTTAAGTACTACAATTTGTCCAGTCACGCCATTACATTTATTTCCTCTTTTCTTTGCGATCGTCAACAGCTCATTGAAATCAGCTAAAAAAAGATCAACATTATTACCAATTAAGTTTGGAGTTCCTCGAGATCAGGGCTTAGTATTAGGACCCATTTTATTTTCTCTTTATGTAAATGACTTACCGCTTTGCTTACAATGTTCCTCTGAAATGTTTGCTGATGACACATATTTACTGTCTTGTAATAGTAACCCTAATGAATTGGTAAATGACCTCCAGCAAAACGTTGAAAAATTAGCGAACTGGACAGAAGAAAATCATGTTTCTAAATGCTATCAAAACTAAATGCATGTATGTTACCACGAGACAAAAAAGACAGAAAATGAACTCCTCGTTCCCATCATTGTTCATTCAAGATCAAAAGATAGAAGAAGTATCTTCACATAAAGTCCTAGGTGTTGTTATAGACAATAATTTATCATGGTCCAATCATATATCTAATCTTGGCAAACGCATTTCAAAAAGAATATATCAACTTCCAAGAATAAAAAGATTTTTGAATCGTGAGTCACGAAAAAGCTTTTTTCATGCACATATCTTATCCCTTATAAATTATGCATCAACTCGTTGGGACAATAGCAGCGAAACAAATCTGAAACAATTAAATCATTTACACAAACGAGCAATAAAATCAATACAGTTGAAGTCCAGTTCCCTCACTAAATGTGATTACAAATCTTTAAACGTCTTGTCATTTAAGGAAAGACTGTTATATAAAAACGTGTATGCATGTACAGCGTTGTGAATGGCATAACCCCTAAGAGAATCACCCAACATTTTGTTAGCAACGAAAGCAGACATACACACAAACTTTCTTTTCCCAGACCCCGTAATAATCTTTATAAATCCAGCTTCTTGTACTCAGGCTGTACGGCGTGGAACAATTTATCTTTCAATTTAAAATCGTGTACATCAAGACAGACATTTATGAAAGCACTTAAATTTCATATGTTAGAAACCCTACGAATTAGTCTCTAACTTTAGAAATTCAGCACCTATTCCGTCGGAACATGTCCTTTTAATTGATACTTTACAATTTTTATTCTTTGATTGTTCTTTGCTTTGTTCCATTGTGTCTGGGACATTTGTTAATATGGGTGATGGGGGAGAAAATGAAATGGGGAAGGGACAACCCTTTCACTTCAATCTCCCATTCATTTATTCTCTCTCTCTCTCTCTCTCTCTCTCTCTCTCTCTCTCTCTCTCTCTCTCTCTCTCTCTCTCTCTCTCTCTCTCTCTCTCTCTCTCTCTCAATAGAGTTATTTTAATGCGTTATATATTATTAGGCTAATGTTTAGTAGTTTAGAATGTTTTGTTTTGCATGTTGAGTTATTTTTCGAGTTGCTATCGTATTACTTTTCATTCTGAGGACAGGATGAAAAAAAGCTGTCAAAGCTTACTCCTTTATCCTCAACAAAGATCATTTTGACTTGACTTGACTTGACTTGACTCTTGCAGATCTTTATTAGAATTCATTTGCTTGGTCGTGTTAAACAATGCACATAACTCCCATGCGATTCTCAAAATCTCTGCTCTGAATTTGCTGTCACTCGAACAGTACACATAGAACTTGACTGCAGCATTGCAGTACACCAACATAGAGCCGACATCAAACAACACCCAGGCCCGGCCATTTTCAATGGGATCACTCCAGTCAATGTCATCAAATAAGATCAGATACGAAATGTGCGGCGTTGTCAGCAGAACAAAGGAAACACTTGCGATGATCAAGGTGACCGTCAATGAAGACACCCTCTGGGGTCTGGAATCCTGGCTGGCTTGTTGTACACGATGGCATTTTTTCATTGCAACTGATCTGAACAGGTTCCACAGAAGGACACAGTTGCTGATGACTAACATCACGAAAGGCAAGAAACATAGCTGAACAAGGCCCGTCCAAGGCCAATACATCTTGAAGTTGTACCTCATACTACAATATCCCCTCCGAACTGAATATTTTCTTAGAAAGTGCCAGTTAAAGAGAATGACAACCATGGTCACTATGCCAGCCGCCACTCGTGATTTCTCTCTTGTCCACACAGCACTGACATGGAAGCAGAGAAGCACAGAAGCAGCCCTGAGCACTGTGAGTGACACCAGCATCCATGCTGACAGAGGCAGTGTGGTTTGAACAATCAGTCTGTTGATTTTACACAGCCAAGTGCTGTGAGCCTTGAAGTACACCGCATTATATCTGCTGTACAGCCAGCGTTCCAAGGGCCCTACTATCAGCACCAGCTGATCAGACACGGCCAGAACCTTGAAGAACACACTGTACGTAGATGAAGGAAGACGATGCATGATCAGAAAAATCATACTGTTTCCTAAAACCCCGAGTATCAGTACAGTGGGGTCACCAATGTTCCTAATAAATTGAACAGCAGTCATGTAGGGTCGGTGCAGATCATCCCAGGTTGGCTCATTCCGTGCTGAAGGAACTGGACTTTTCACTGTGCTGGATGCTTCCAGGTCGGGCCAACTGAAGGCTTCTGAACTCGGCCTAGTTGCCATCTTGGAGTGTGTTCGGGGCGTGAGCTTAGACACAGACTTTCATAACATCACAATCAGTGTGGTTGTTACAACATGTAGGCCTGAATGAGGCAGATCCGTGCATTGGATGGTTTGAAATATGTCATCCCTGAAAAGGGGTTCAGTAGAAAATCACCCATTTCAACCATTGTGAAAATCGAATAAAGATGTTAGCATATTTGTAATGTCTTAATGTATGTTAGTCTTAACTTATATTAATCTTTATGATTTTGATTATCAAATAGGCTAATACTTTGTTCAATAATTAACACATATTTTAAACCTTTAAAATTATTATGATAATCCCTTAAACATTTACCTACACAGCATAAACGGTTCTCGTATAGGACAAGTACCCCCCGGACAACTACCCCCCAGACAGTCACCCCCTGGACAACTACCCCCTAGGACAACTACCCACCGGACAAGTACCCCCCCCCCCCCCCTCCCTTGAAAACATATAGTCAAATAAAAAAATTAACATGTTTATTTTGCTTGTATATATATTTTATTTTACATTTCATGGACTAATTTCTATATACAAGGCAATTATATACCAGTAATTATATACAAGGCAAAATGATCTTCATATAATCTACATCTGTATGTTGTGAGCAATACCTCGTAGAAAGTCCAAGATAGGGCGGCTGCCATAGTCGGCCACAATTCCCCAGACAGCACAGCAATATTGAGCAAACATTGTGCTAAGATTGGCTAAAACGTCGGGCCTTTGTTGCTATTACAACATGAGCACAAGCTTGAAAGTGCAAAACAGTCTCATATTGGCCTTTTATGGGGTATTTGTGTTGTGTCCTATGAGTATACAATATTGGGAAAATATTGGTGATATATTGATGATACATTGGTACAATGTGGGCTTTACATGGTATTTGTGTTGGGTCCTATGAGTATACAATATTGGGGAAATATTGGTGATATATTGATGATACATTGGCACAATGTGGGCTTTACATGGTATTTGTGTTGGGTCCTACGAGTATACAATATTGGGAACATATTGGTGATATATTGATGATACATTGGCACAATGTGGGCTTTACATGGTATTTGTGTTGTGTCCTACGAGTATACAATATTGGGAAAATGTTGGTGATATATTGATGATGCATTGGCACAATGTGGGCTTTACATGGTATTTGTGTTAGGTCCTATGAGTATACAATATTGGGAATTAATTGGTGATATATTGATGATACATTGGCACAATGTGGGCTTTACATGGTATTTGTGTTGAGTCCTACGAGTATACAATATTGGGGAAATATTTGTGATATATTGATGATACATTGGCACAATGTGGGTTTCACATTGCATATACCTTGCATTCATCTGTATATCCAATATTATGTTGGGTCCATATTGGATTTCCCCCTACTCTTTAGGTTTATCCAATATATACTGGTCTCCAAAAGTTAAGGGCCGGCTTCTGTTTTCAGTAGCTTGATATCTATTTATTGTACACAAAGACAACAATGAAGAAAATGGCAAAACTTAGGCTACTCAATAACTTTCCTTCCTGTTGCACGTGCCTGAACCAGTTTTGCAGGCATTGCAGTACAGCAACAGCGTTTTCAGGTACGCTTAAAATGTGGCAAATTCACGAGAATTTCACGAAAGTTTGGTCTCTTTTCGCTGAAGAATCAGGGCTGATTCAGGTTTCTTGCCTATTGCACGTGCAAGGCATGACTGTAATGAACACTGCTGATCAAAAGTTAGACACGAATGTGTATTTAAGGGCGGCAACCAGAGCTCTCAATAAGCATGCCTCAAAGACAGAGACTGTCAACACTGAATCGCGGACGGGCGCTGGGATGGCTCCAGGACGGGGTTTCCGGCCGAGAAGTCTCCATAAGGCTGGGAGTGAGCCACTCCGTCATTCAACGCCTCCAGGAACGCTTCCAGACCACTGGAAGTGCAGATGAACGGCCCCGCTCTGGACGCCCAAGAGCAACAAATGGACGTGACGATCGTTTCCTCTAGCTGTTGGCGCTACGTAACCGAACCGTGTCCGCCAGGACGTTAAGAAGCAACCTCAGGATGGCAGCTAACGTCAACATAAGCCAAACCACTGTCCGCCGACGCCTTCATGAGGTGGGCCTCCAGTCCAGGGCACCTGCCGTCTGTGTGCCTCTCACACCACGTCACCGCCGGGCTCGGGTGGCGTTCGGCCGCAACCACCAGCGCTGGAACAGGCAGCAGTGGGGCAGAGTCCTCTTCACCGATGAGTCCCGCTTCACTCTGTCCAACAGTGATGCCCGGAGGCGTGTGTGGCGACGTGTAGGCGAGCGATTTGTCGACGCCTGCGTTCAGGAGCATGACCGGTATGGAGGCGGATCTGTGATGGTGTGGGGGGCTTCCACGTTCATGGGAGGATCCCTCTGTACCTCATCCAAGGCAATCTGACCGGCGTCAGGTACAGAGACGAGATTGTAAGGTCTCTCATTATCCCCACTCTTCGGGCCATGGGACGAGGATCTATCCTCCAGGATGACAATGCCACGCCTCATCGCGCTCTGGTGGTGAGGGACTTCCTGCAACGTCAGCAGGTTGTCCGTATGAACTGGCCTGCCCGATCCCCGGACCTTGCGCCCATTGAACACCTCTGGGACATCCTTTGACGCCGTGTCAATGACAACCATCCTCCGCCTGTTGATGTTGCTCAACTGTTCCAGTTCCTGCAGCAGGAGTGGCTCGCCATCCCTCATCAGATGCTGCAGAACCTTGTGAACTCAATGCGGCAACGGGTAGTGGAATGCCTCGCAGCAAATGGTGGCCACACCAGGTACTGAACCTGAACAAACTGATTGGACTTTACTTGCAACTTGTCGAAGGGGGGGTGGGGGTGATTCAGCCCGAATTAACACGAATGCAATTGGTCGTATCGATGATTTCTTCGCTTGAATTGAACGATGACATATCAAATTAAACCATTCTATGAGATGAAGATGTTTTCTTGAGTCTTTTTATTTTGAGAGAAGATCGTTCTTCCGGCCCTTAAATTTTGGAGACCAGTGTATATTACTATATATTCATGAAAGGTGTTTGCAGCATTAATGCAAATGATCATTGTGAAGCATGTGCAACAAAAAGAACAAATAAAACAAAGAACTATGGAATTAAAGCCACTGCAATACAGTGCACATTTCTAACAGAGGATTTTCAAACTACCAGAAAACAAACGCCAAAAATACTTTTTCCAACTGTGCTGAGCACATTGTTTTGTAAGCAGCATAAACTCCAGCAAGTATTTTTAAGAGCCTTCGTTTTCTGGTAGTGAAAAATCTCTCCATAACAAAACATGCACTGGTTTGCAGAGTCCTGACATCCACAGTATTTATTTGGTTGTTCTTTTTTTCTGTAGCAATGCACAGCACAACAAACATTGCATCAATGTTGCAGACACATTTCATCAAATAAACCATGCGTGTAGAAATATAGTAGTGATCAATCAATCGTCTTTTTAGGCATAATGCTGCATGTGGGTTGCATGCATTCATGGACTTGTGGGTGGGTGTAAGTGTGTTGTTTTGTAAAGTGTTCGTTTAGTGGATAATTCAACAGAAACTGATTATTTATGTTGAGCAGGCTGGAGAAGAGGTAAACAATTTCAACACAACCTAGCTGCCTTGTGAGACGACACACTGTTGTCAAGGCACAACAAATTCCGTCAGGACACCCGATTTTGACCTTTTTCAATAATTTATGCATAACAATGTGGAGAAAGCAGCGACTTAATCTTTACAGTCGTTTAGATTTATCTGTCACATTTTCAATGAAATTAAGTTTGAAAGCCAAATCAGTAATAGTATTTTTTGTTTTTTGTGTTATTTTTTGTAACAGTCTTTACGAGTATGCTCGCAATACATACTCTAGGAAGACCTGCTTGTTGCTACCATTCTCGCAATGCGTAGGCAACGGTTTATTTGAGTGTTACGACTATACTTGCAAAGTGCTGCGAAAATGTTGAAAACAAACTTTTTACATAGCTGATTTTGAGAGGCTACCAGTGCCGTTCTGACACTTTTAGAGTCAAGATTTCAGTAATTTGAGTAAACAGATAATCAAAACGAAGGGAAATTAAAAAAAAAAATCCTTCATTCTCGTTTTCCAATGCAGTTTTTATTACTTTCCTCTTTACTCCCTCCCAGCAAGTTCCCTTCATAAATGCTCATATTCATCAACACATGAAAAATAGGAAGAATAACATGAACAGACCTGTTTACCACCTACACAAGTCTTGAGTAGTCTGGATAGCTGAAATGAGTAGTTTGGGCTCAAAATGTTTAGTTTTATTCATTAAACCATCAAACAATGTTCACTGAAAATGAGTCATTAGAGCATTATTTTCAATTTTGAAGAGTAGATGATGTCCAAATTGAGTAGAATACTACTCGAAAACAGGTCTGCATGAATAATAATACTGGATACTTGTAAGGCGCTTTACTCCAGGGCAGGAAGCTCAAAGCGCTGTACAAAAAACTAAACACTAGAATACAAATGAGTAAGCATATACATTAAACACAATCCAAGAATAAGTGAATAATAAAAACAAGCATCAGTCAACACAAGTACTAGAAACAATCATTAATAAACAATAGCGCTCGGTGATGGCCTTGTATTTGCCGCGTTGTGGTGGAGCCGCTTGGCCAGATAGTATCTGGGGGGTAGTTGGCCTGATACCGCTCGCGCGCGCGCGCGCGCGCGTGTGTGTGTGTGTGTGTGTGTGTATGTGTACGCATGTGTGTGTGTGTGTGTGCGCGCTAATGCGCGCATGTGTGTGTCTGTGTGTGCGCGAAGTCGCGCGCGTACTCTGTGTGTGTGTTTGTATGTGCGTGTGTGTGTGTGTGCGTGCGCGTGTGTACGTGCGCCAATTTCTTTAACAATAATGTTTAAATAATAATGTGTGAGGGTACTTGTCCAGGGGGTAGATGTCCTAGGGGATAGTTATTATGATAGTTCAATACGTTATATGGAGGCACACAACACCATGCAGCTCACTGATCCTAGGATAAAGATAATAATATTGGAAACATTTACAAGAAATAACATTCATCTGTAAAGATGTGCCACCCCCCATGCATTTCTCGGTTAATTGTATTTTTCCGTTTTTGCCTTTCTTACCATAGTTTACATAAAGCTGTATTTTAGGAACATTTTTAGCTAATTACCTTTTTGGAATACTAACCCTAACCCTACCCCTACCCCTAAACCTAACCCTACCCCCCACTATGTACTGCAGTACACCGCGATTTGTCACAGTTGTGGTTCGTTGCGTTTTTCCGTCTTATACGGTGGGGGGTAGGGTTAGGGCTAGGGTTAGGGTTAGGGTTATTATTCCAAAAAGGTTATTAGCTAAAAATGTTCCTAAAATACAGCTTTATGTATGGTAAGAAAGGCAATAACGGAAAAATACAATTAACCGAGATAGGTAGGGGGGGTGGCACATCTTGACCTTTTAGGTAATGGTCAAGATGTGCCCCCCCCCCCCCCCCCCCCTACATTTCTCGGTTAGTTGTATTTTTCCGTTATTGCCTTTCTTACCATACATAAAGCTGTATTTTAGGAACATTTTTAGCTAATAACCTTTTTGGAATACTAACCCTAGCCCTAAGCCTAACCCTACCCCCCACTCTGTATTTACTTCTATTATCTAGGGGAAGACGGGGTAAAAAGCGCATGGGCGGGTAAGAAGCCCACCCCAATTATCTCATGAAATGAAGCAAATTTCAGTCTCATTTTGCCCATGAGACGAGCGTTAATGTCTAGCATTCGTCCCATGGGCAAATTTGACTGAAATGTTCTTTATTTCATGAGATAATTGGGGTGGGCTTCTTACCCGCCCATGCGCTTTTTACCCCGTCTTCCCCTATCTATTATTTGTTCCTTTCTTTCTGCTGTGTCTCGGCGCTGCGTGGTGACCTCCGTTTTTTCATTTTTTTTCATTATATCAGCAAATATCTTCAACCTGATGAAGTTGGCTGATTGACCTGAAGAAGAAGAAGAAGATAAGACGGAAAAACGCAACGAACCACAACTGTGACAAATCGCGGTATACTGCAGTACATAGTGGGGGGTAGGGTTAGGTTTAGGGCTAGGGTTAGGGCTAGGGTTAGTATTCCAAAAAGGTTATTAGCTAAAGATGTTCATAAAATACAGCTTTATGTATGGTAAGAAAGGCAAAAACGGAAAAATTTAATTAACCGAGAAATGCAGTGGTGTGGTGATGACATTTGTCCCCCAGTCACCACAACGTGTGTTATGAAACAAACCGATTATGATGAAAACTTGCTGCAGTGTCTCAGTGTCCTCTCATCACCCCATGGATATGTGCAACAGTAGGCCGCCCTATTTCACTTTGACAAGTTATTTTAACATTGTTCAGTGACTTCAGTTTCTTGTATACGTCTTTATTGTTACACTAAATCAAATTCTCTGAAAGCCTTGATGAGAACGCAGATGCGCTTGTATGTAGGCGCAGAAGTACTCCTGGAAAAGCATCTCCACTATACACAAATCCAGTTCTCCGGAAATAATACATGTACACACATGGTAAGTAGGTGAAATAGTTATTGACGGTCAATCGCCCTTTCTGCATGCCCGTATGTCCCATGGTTGCAGTCCACGAGAATGTAATTCTGTTTGCCGCATGCCTAAAGACCCACTCATAGACTGTCCAAGGTCTTGTGTAATAATGTATACATTCCTGATCATGATCACTAACAGAATGCAAAGAGACGCACTGAAATAGCACTAAAGTTTATCTCATATCTGTCTGCTCTCCCCTTTTTGTTTGATGCTTCCTTAGCTTTACCTTTTGCTGTTATTTTTTTTATTTATTTTTTTAAATTTCTTTTATATGTGTAAGACATTGGTGAGAATGCAGTCAAAATGAACGTCACGTCCTCTTCCGTTGCAAGCAACATGCAAGTCACATCCTCTTCAGTTGATGCAAGCAACATGCAGTCACGTCCTCTTCTGATGATGCAAACAACATGCGAGTCACGTCCTCTTCTGATGAAACTTCCTGAAAAGAAAACCACATTTTCTGATGAAACCCCATTTTTAAAATGAAAGTCTTGCAATTTTCTACTGGAACACAGTAAAACACAAACCCCGTCCTTTTGTGACAAAACTGTCTAGAGTGTCATGTGATGCCATCTTCTAATGAAACATGCTGAAATAAAAATGCAATTAGAAAAGATTACATATAGGGGAAGACGGGGTAAAAAGCGCATGGGCGGGTAAGAAGCCCACCCCAATTATCTCATGAAATAAATAATAATATAATAATAATAATTGTACATTTATATAGCGCTTTACCTCAGATGAGCCCAAAGCGCTTTACAATCAAGGATTCATCAACAGACAACAAAAACAGCATTAACCAGCAACAGCGCATATACAAAGCAACTCTCTCTCCCTCTCTAACACACACACACACACACACACACACACGCGCGCGCGCGCGCACGCACGCACACACACACACACACATAAACACACATATTTATCGACGCCAACTCGTTCATACCCCATTCGGTAAGCCACAGCAACCGAGCCGCATGGACTGACCACATACACCAACACACATACACAAACACCCTCACACAAAAACGTACGCACGCAGACAGACACACAGACACGCACACAAACATAGACACACACACACACACATGCGTGCACACACAACCCAAATGAAGCAAATTTCAGTCTCATTTTGCCCATGAGACGAGCGTTAATGTATAGCATTCGTCTCATGGGCAAATTTGACTGAAATTTTCTTTATTTCATGAGATAATTGGGGTGGGCTTCTTACCCGCCCATGCGCTTTTTACCCCGTCTTCCCCTATGTTCTTTAATCGTTAAATAATTTGAAATGAATGTCAAGTGAAGTCCTATTCCAATGAAACAACCTAAACTGAAAGTTTGATGTCCTTTATCGAAGAATGTATTTGAAATGAAAATCTTGTAATGAGACTATATTAAATGAAAGTCATGTACTTTATAATGTAATAACCCGAACAGTCGGTTCCTGTTCAAATGAAGCAGCCTGAAATGCCTTTTATCATGAAATAATCTGAAGAAATCCTGTCCTGCCTTTGAAATACTGATCACGTTGTTTATTAATTAAACTTGTGAGTAATTCTAAAAAAAAACACCAAGAAATGAAGAGTAAACAATGTTCGTTCAACCACTCTGACATGGAAATGAAGTACAAAACCACAAGCATTAGCACATAACTTGTGCCCTTTTCTAATCAAATCGAATCTCAAATGAAGGACGTGTCCTTTAAATGAACAAAACATGTATCATGCATATTTTGCGGATAAAACAAATAATGCGTATGCTATAAGTCGTTTGAATCTTCTAAATTAATAACTGCTCTCTCTCTCTCTCTCTCTCTCTCTCTCTCTCTCTCTCTCTCTCTCTCTCTCTCTCTCTCTCTCTCTCTCTCTCTCTTTGTTTCTATCTCTGTCTCTCTGCTCCCTCGCAGTTAACAAGGCAATAAGGATCTTACACGGGAATGCAATTTATCAATCACAATGCTATTTAAAATTTTGATCATCACAGATCGATTGTTCGTTTATCAAGCGATTTGAAGGTAAGATTAGAAATGATCAGAAACAGTTTTTAATGAATAAGATATTGTGTTAACTTTCATAAATTTTGTTTTTGTTTCTTTTCCCTTCTCCTTTACTAAATGCAATG
>CM065705.1:45298097-45303171 GCA_017654935.2 Phymorhynchus buccinoides | reverse complement strand
CCACATGTTGGAATGCAAGGTTCAAACTTGGGTGGTTGGAGAGCCCTCTATAAAAAAAAAAGGTAAAGAAGCTGGAAATCGAGCATGGAAGCCTATAAAACATTGACGAACAAACATTGACGAACAAACATTGACGAACAGTCTTAGATCAACTGCTTATCTGTGCACATATGGCATCTGACATACGATATCATGTTGAAACTCAAACTAGGAATCTTCTTCTTCTTCTCTTCAGGACGAATCCTTGTTCTTTTGGTAATATTCACATTTCCCCCGTCAAGAACAATAATATGATGACTAAAAAAACAATGGGCTATGTTCTTTTCTGCTACAAATTATCGTTCTTGGCGGGAAGAAATGTGATCATTACCCACTTGATCAAGTTGATGTAGATCTAATTACAGATTTACTAGAATCCAAAGCCAGTCGTGTTCTCTCTCTATCTCTCTCTCTCTCTCTCCCCACACACACCTATTGGATTGAATGGAAAGTAGCCTACACCACAGAGTTTGATTTTGTGGATAATTTTAGTATGAAGGCCAGGGTTTTTTATTCATGGTGTGGTTATGTTTTCAAAAGCACAAGGTTTACGTCACTATTTAAGTGGAACACCTTCAATGACGTATTTTTGTCTTCTTCTTCTTCTTCTCTCTCTCTCTCTCTCTCTCTCTCTCTCTCTGTTTTCGCAAGCTTCCGCGTGTGTGTCTATGTGCACTTGATACTATTTTAGTAGAGTAACAAATGTTTATAATATAGATTTAAAAAAACTTTTGGAAAGAAAAATATATTATAACATTGCCTGTAAATATATTAGTCTACAAGTTTAATTAAATTTAGAGGTAGTTGTTAGAAATTACCAATCAAAACAGGACGACGACTTGGCCAAATTTGTGTGACAAATGTAATATGGCTGTTGTAATTGAATGTCCATATTTGGAAAAACATCGAGGTATTACGCCAAGGTATATCATTAAGAAAAGGAAAAAAATCAGTTTCTGTGCAAGCCAATATTCAAAATCAAAATCAAAATTCATAAGATCACGAAAATTGTTTGACAGTAGACTGCAGCTTAGTTTTGTTTGATGAATGCGGGTATTTTTGCTTTGGCCATTTGTTTTATATTCTGCTTATCCTCTTTTGGATGCCCCAAAGAGAGGTCGTGGGATTATTATTAAAATGAAATTGTGCATGCACGCATGTGTATGTGCGGCACTCGGTGTGTGCACGCGCGCGTGTGTGCAGGAGGATCACTTGAAGATGTTAACCATGAGAACAGGCCCACATCCATAAATTCGACTGATGTGCCAACAACCAGCTGCCACTGTGTCCCATATGACCCAGTCAAGTGTCATAATGCAGCCTTCTATGTCCAAACAGCCTTCTTTTTTCAATTGTGAATTATACTGCCAATAAAAAATATCCCAGAAAAATCGCATAAACAATCTTTTAAATAATGGGAATTAAACGTGCAGAGAGAGAGAGAGAGAGAGAGAGAGAGAGAGAGAGAGAGAGGGTCAGGCAGATAATTTGTGTGTGATTGTGGTCGGGCACGCATGTGTATCTGTTTGTGCGTGTACATGTGTGCAAAGCACATTCTACATTTGCGCTGTGTACATGTTTTGGCCATATAAAGATTCGGTAAAGGTCAAGATGTGCCCCCCCCCCCCCCCCCCCCTACATTTCTCGGTTAATTGTATTTTTCCGTTATTGCCTTTCTTACCATACATAAAGCTGTATTTTAGGAACATTTTTAGCATATAACCTTTTTGGAATACTAACCCTATCCCTAAGCCTAACCCTACCCCCCACTCTGTATTTACTTCTATTATCTAGGGGAAGACGGGGTAAAAAGCGCATGGGCGGGTAAGAAGCCCACCCCAATTATCTCATGAAATGAAGCAAATTTCAGTCTCATTTTGCCCATGAGACGAGCGTTAAAGTCTAGCATTCGTCCCATGGGCAAATTTGACTGAAATGTTCTTTATTTCATGAGATAATTGGGGTGGGCTTCTTACCCGCCCATGCGCTTTTTACCCCGTCTTCCCCTATCTATTATTTGTTCCTTTCTTTCTGCTGTGTCTCGGCGCTGCGTGGTGACCTCCGTTTTTTCTTTGTTTTTTCATTATATCAGCAAATATCTTCAACCTAATGAAGTTGGCTGATTGACCTGAAGAAGAAGATAAGACGGAAAAACGCAACGAACCACAACTGTGACAAATCGCGGTATACTGCAGTACATAGTAGGGTTAGGTTTAGGGCTAGGGTTAGTATTCCAAAAAGGTTATTAGCTAAAGATGTTCATAAAATACAGCTTTATGTATGGTAAGAAAGGCAAAAACGGAAAAATACACTACTCACAAAAAGTTAAGGATCACTATGAGAAAACAGGTGCGCAATAAACTCCGTTCGCTCCTGTTCTTTTTTTCTCAGTCAAGCCAAATTGTTATGAATTCTTGTTCAGCTGTAAGTGGGCGATGTTGTGTTAGTGGAAACATTGCACGTGATTCTCTATTACTGAGCTTGGCAGCAAAAGAAAAAGCGGAAACTTGCGAAAAAGGACCTTGTTTTGGATCGTTCTGCATGAACACATTGCACAAGCCAGATGGAAAAACCATTATGCACGTGCAAGCACTGCTGTTTATGTGTGAGATGCTGTCTCTTGCTTGGCTTTATAAGAAGACATACCACCAGTATTAGGCCTGATTTGACAATGCCTCCACGACGAAAATTGAGCGAGTTGGATAGGGGACGAGCTGTTGCATGGTTCCAAGATGGTGTTCCCAAGCGAGAAGTGGCCAGGCGACTTCAGGTGTCCATCTCGGTCATTGTCAGACTGATTCAACGCTTCACAGCCACTGGGAGGGTCCATGAAAGACGCAGATCTGGTCGACCGAAGAAGACAACTCCACGTGAAGATCGTCTCATTGAACGACAAGCCCTGCAGACAAGAACAGCCTCTTCCAGCATCATTCGAAGGCAGCTGAGGGTGGCTACTAACATCAACATCAGCCAGCAGACCATACGGAACCGCCTTCATGGGTTTAACCTCCGTTCTCGTCGCCCAGCTGTACGGCCACGCTTAACTCCAGCCCATAGGGCAGCACGCCGCGCCTTCTGCAGACGTCACGTGAGGTGGACACGTCAGCAATGGTCCCAGGTCCTGTTCAGTGATGAATCACGCTTCACCCTGAACCACAACGACGGCCGACTGAGGGTCTGGAGGCGCCCAGGGGAACGCTTTATTGACGCCACTGTCCAAGAAAAGGTGGCCTTTGGTGGAGGTTCTGTAATGGTCTGGGGGGCCTTCAGCCTTCACCACAGAACACCCTTGTATCATGTACAGGGTAACCTGACTGGCCTCCGATACCGGGATGAGATCCTTCGACCGCTGGCTGTGCCTACACTGCAGCAGATGGGACCGCCGGCTGTCTACCAGGATGACAACGCTCGCCCCCACAGGGCAAGGGTGGTCAACGACTTCCTGCAGCAGTCTGGAGTCAACAGAATGGAGTGGCCAGCATGCAGTCCCGACCTCAACCCGATTGAGAACCTCTGGGATGAGCTGGATCGCAAAGTGAGGAGCAACCACCCCCCTCCCAGGGATGCCCAGCACCTCTACCAGATGCTGCAGGCTGAGTGGCAGGCGCTTCCACAGAGGATCTTCACCACCCTGGTCAACTCCATGAGGACTCGCTGCGTCGAGTGCCAGAACAGCCATGGCGGATACACGCATTACTGAACTTTTGGGAGCATCAGAATGCCCTGTCTTGTGATTTCAATGACTTTGGGAAATCAAATTTCGATACGTACCCACTTTGATCAAATGTACAGACCAAACGATTGCTCGAAATTGAAGGCAATTGTGCATCGTTATCACTAAAGCATTGAATTAAATGTTGGCCAAAATTCAACGCATTGGCTTTCTTATTTGGAAAGTTATGAATTAGTTTGCAAGTGATCCTTAACTTTTTGTGGATAGCTTATAATTAACCGAGAAATGCAGTGGTGTGGTGATTGTCCCCCAGTCACCACAACGTGTGTTATGAAACAAACCGATTATGATGAAAACTTGCTGCAGTGTCTCAGTGTCCTCTCATCACCCCATGGATATGTGCAACGGTAGGCCGCCCTATTTCACTTTGACAAGCCATTTTAACATTGTTCAGTGACTTCAGTTTCTTGTATACGTCTTTATTGTTACACTAAATCAAATTCTCTGAAAGCCTTGATGAGAACGCAGATGCGCTTGTATGTAGGCGCAGAAGTACCCCTGGAAAAGCATCTCCACTATACACAAATCCAGTTCTCCGGAAATAATACATGTACACACATGGTAAGTAGGTGAAATAGTTATTGACGGCCAATCGTCCTTTCTGCATGCCCGTATGTCCCATGGTTGCAGTCCACGAGAATGTAATTCTGTTTGCCGCATGCCTAAAGACCCACTCATAGACTGTCCAAGGTCTTGTGTAATAATGTATACATTCCTGATCATGATCACTAACAGAATGCAAAGAGACGCACTGAAATAGCACTAAAGTTTATCTCATATCTGTCTGCTCTCCCCTTTTTGTTTGATGCTTCTTTAGCTTTACCGTTTGCTGTTATTTTTTTTTATTTTTTTTTTAAATTTCTTTTATATGTGTAAGACATTGGTGATAATGCAGTCAAAATGAACGTCACGTCCTCTTCCGTTGCAAGCAACATGCAAGTCACATCCTCTTCAGTTGATGCAAGCAACATGCAGTCACGTCCTCTTCTGATGATGCAAACAACATGCGAGTCACGTCCTCTTCTGATGAAACTTCCTGAAAAGAAAACCACATTTTCTGATGAAACCCCATTTTAAAATGAAAGTCTTGCAATTTTCTACTGGAACACAGTAAAACACAAACCCCGTCCTTTTGTGACAAAACTGTCTAGAGTGTCATGTGATGCCATCTTCTAATGAAACATGCTGAAATAAAAATGCAATTAGAAAAGATTACATATAGGGGAAGACGGGGTAAAAAGCGCATGGGCGGGTAAGAAGCCCACCCCAATTATCTCATGAAATAATAATAATATAATAATA
>CM065705.1:45278097-45293097 GCA_017654935.2 Phymorhynchus buccinoides | reverse complement strand
CACTCTCCTTTCCACATTCCCCTTCCCCCATCCTCCTGCCCCATGACCCTCCACCCTACCCACTTCCAGGGCTCCACCTGGGGGTCTATGAAGCACTAAAATTCTACAGGACCTAAAATAATGTGCAGGTGGTTCCAGGGATGCAATAAAAATAATATTTTTAGCATTCACTATGCCAGTGGGACCCTCTATCCCGCCTCTAGGACCCGCTATGCTGTAAGTGAAGGAGTCCCTGTGACCCCTTGTTTTACCACTTCACCACTGAGCTGATCATCTGGGCAGCTATCCTTTCCTACAGTTAATATGGATAAGTATGCCGAACCCCTTTGTTTATGCATCATAACAGTCAAAATGATCGTGATGACAGAGGATGCTTCAAGAAAGAAGAGATGCGTCAAGAATACAAAAACTGGATATACTTTATAGATCTAATTATCTAGGTCTTGACACAATGACAATGAATGATCATGCGTCAAGAATACAAAAACTGGATATACTTTATAGATCTAATTATCTAGGTCTTGACACAATGACAATGAATGATCACATTTATGATTTTAGATCTAGTATTTTAACAGACGTGAACACAAAATGACAAAGCTAAACAGAATAGATTGGTCGATTTCACTTGCCTTTCTCTGTCCTTTGGGAAGCAAACAAAAGGACTTTCCAAGGCAGTTTTTTTTTTGTAACATCCGTTTGTGCAACTTAAAGCTGCACAAATCGTTCCCCTTCTTCTGCTCCACTGTCTTTCCGCCATGACTCATGAAAAGACAACTCTTTGAGGCTGTTTCACATTGAAACTTGAACACTTGAGTTGCCCTCCTTACTTACAGGTTCATACCTGCAGGGAAAGATAACCAGGGCGGTTGGTCTCACTTCTCTAATAGGGAAAAGAGTTAAGTTCCCCCTCTCTATATTATAAGCTCTCTGGTATTACCAAAGATACTGTAAGGGGAAGATAAACATCCGGTCTCTTTTCCCTATATGAGTAGTGAGGACAGAAACACTGGTTATGTCCCTTTGAAACGTAACTCATTTAGGATACATAACTCTTGTTTTCAAACCCGAGAGAGTTATCTTTTCATTAGTCAGTTACACTTTGATCATGGCGGAATGGAGCTAACGAGGAGGGGCAGTGTGTTCAGCAACAAGCTGCAGGAATGCTCGCCATAAAACAAGTTGCAAAGGAAAGTCTTTTTTCAAATTTCCTAAAGACAAAGAAAGGCAAGTGAAATTTAAATGTACACCGTGATTTCCAAATGAAATAGTGTGCTTTTTGATATGATCAGATTGTAGATCTAAATCAGTAAATGACTATAATTTTAAGTATAATGAGTAAATCAGGAGAGTAGACTAGTCTATGACTCTATCTGTATACTTTTGTTTTTAAACAATAAAAGTTAAACATTCGCGGGTTTGCGGTACGCATTTACGTCTTTCCGTGGATAACCTTCATCATCTTCAATCTTCGTGCCTTCCTGCCATCGTGACGTCCAGGATCGCGCCTTACCAGTTCTCAACATTTACGTACATTGTGAAGTCAAGTCATCGTTCATCAACCGTTCAAGCATCTACGCGGACCAAGTCAACTCATCATATGATAATTTAAGTACCCTAACGATTCGAATCCCCAACTTTTCAGCGTACACCTATCATACATAATTAAACCTCCATTGATTGTTGTAACAATCACTTTTGGGTCTGCTGTATTAACCGAGACTGCACTTTAACTTTTCTCTTTTGCTCCTTTTGTTCTGTTGAGCAATTTTAATTTCGTCACCACACGTTTGTGTGAAACATTTACGGAGCAATTGTGTCTAGGCATATACCAAGCCAATTCATGTTTTCCTGATGTTCATTATATTTGATTAGATTTACATAATCATACGCATAGGATCAAACAAAGACACAGTGTCTTTTGATCAAATCTAGATAATGTTAACATTGGGGTTTCTTTAATATGCTTATAACATCAACATGTATTACTATTAGGCCTAAAAACGGACCTGGCACATGTTTTACATCTTTAATTATTGGGTGGGGCGGTGGGGGTAAATCTGTAATTATGTGTTAGACTTAACATAAATTAAATAAACAATGTTTATTACTTGCTGAGCAAAAAAAAAAGAGGATACTCAGCAGATGTTAGAATTACACCCACCCCCCACCCCCCACCTGGTCCCCCCTCTCTGTCTCTGTTTCTTGCTCCCTGCTTACACAATAAACCATTCACTTATTCATCTCATGTGCCTCTCTGTCTGTCTGTCTCTCTGTGTCTCTCTCTCTCTCTCTCTCTCTCTCTCTCTCTCTCTCTCTCTCTCTCTCTCTCTCTCTCTCTCTCTCTCTCTTAATCTAACTGCTATTTTGTCATGCGAGAGAGAAGATATTCTGACCTAATTTGCTAAACATGTACTAGGGCTCCGAATTGTCCCGCAAAACAAGGGGTCCCAGAGGCGGGATAGAGGGTCCCAGTGACATTGCAAATGCTCAAAATAAATTTTCTAGTGCATCCCTGGGACCCCCTGCTCATTCTTTCAGAGGGTCCTTTAGACTGATAGACGAAAACATAAAACAAATTCCATAATATGAAAATAAGTTTACGTATGAGAAGCCTTCATTTAGTTGTAGTTGTTTGATGAATGAATGGTCACATCATAGTTTTTAATTATTTTCTGGATGTGTCATAGGCCTGCTTTTGTTACCTTATGTACAAGTTATTAATTCATTGCATCAAGTGTTATTTTGAACTTCCTAGTTTATCTATACCCTTGGCTCAAATGATGCTTAACTATTGTCAAAAAATCTGTGTCATTTGTCATTTACCTGTCTTTGTATCAAGGACAGAAGGGAAGAATAAATAGCCTGAGGCTCATCCTAAATTCTCATCCCTGGTAAAGAAAAAAAGGGTCTCTTTTTATCTAGCTTTTGTTGTTGTTGTTGGTGGTGGTGGTGGTGTGGTTATTAAACATTGTAACAATGGTGCATTGATCTATTTTTTTAAAACAGATGTAGAAAGTGGTTCGAGAATGTTGGACGCACAGATTTGTTACAAATGGGTGTGGACGAAGTTGTACGCCGTCGCTACTGTCTATGTGCGGATCATTTTCAAGATAACCAGTTCAACCGTCCAGGTATCTCAGATGCTTCTTTTTTTTTTTAAATGATGACAAGACATTTAGTCTTCATTATATAATGTTCGCGGTTGTCTAGATCTGAATGTTTGTGAAGTTAAAAACTAAGTTAGAATGCAAGCATGTTTCACATGAACGTTTTTTTATTTTTTTAAATGCCCGTTGATTTTGTGTTTTTAAGGAAGTACATCATTTTTTTTCTTTGTTCTTTTCTTCATGACATGTTTCATGTATTACTCTGCCAAGCACTGGAATGAAGTTGGATAGTTTTGCACAATATAACATTCACTTAGTGTACTGTTAGTAATAATCACTGTAAGTAGTACTAGTAGAACAGGAGTCAGAGTGATGCGCCCACATGTACTGTTAGCACAGACTATATAGTTTCACTGTGTGAGACTATATAGTCTGTGCTGTTATTAACAATCCATGTAAGTAGAAGAGGGGTCAGAATGATGTGCCCACATGTACTGTAAATAACAACCCCTGTAAGTAGTAGAATAGGGGTCAGAGTGATGTACCCACAATATAACATCCACTGGGTGTTCCGTTAATCTCTGTAATTGGTTGAACTGAGGTCCTACTAATGTGCCCACATGTAACCGTCCTCCCCCCCCCCCCCCCCCTTCTCTGTTTCATTTTTATCCTGTGTCTATTTGGCCCCATATTTTTGGTAATTTTGTGCAAAGTTTATAAACAATTGCAAATAATTTGCAGCGATGAAAGACCGCCTGACCTGGAAGGCAGTGCCAACACGGTTTTCTGTTGTGGACAGCAGACAGCCTCAATCTACTACATTGAAAAGGCTATCCATTCTGTGGCTGCAGGGGTGGCGACCATGGTACAGCTTGGTGTTTTGCCGGAGGAGGCCACTGAAACAGCCATTTTTATTGATCGTTTTGATCAGATTTTTAATGCCTTTAACAGTGGCCGCCTCACGTCACAAAAACCCATGTACAGTCTTTAGTATTACTCTTAGGTCTATTTATACATTGGTGCCTTCGGTGCCCAGGGTTGTCATAGCTGCCGGAAAGTTTAAGTTTTGCGACATTGACTTTATTAAAATATAAATGCAATTATAGAAAATCTTCATTTTTGCTTCATTTATAGCAATTTTTGGTGTTCATCAATACAACACAATCAAAGTCCAGTGTATATCAGCATGTTTGCGACATGCTTATCACAGGGTTTTCGTCTCCTTTAATAAAAGCAAGAAGTGGAAGATGTATTTATACAATGTTTAAACTAGTGTGTGTGTGTGTGTGTGTGTGTGTGTGTGTGTTGTGCGTGTGTGTTTGTGTGTGTGTGAGAGAGAGAGAGAGAGATGAGAGAGAGAGAGAGAGAGAGAGAGAGAGAGAGAGAGAGAGAGAGAGAGAGAGAGAGAGAGAAGGCCTTTGGGGGGTGTCGTTCTGTCTGTGTATGACTGTTTTGCTCGGTCTGTACATCCCCGTGCACATTTGTGCTCTTGTGTGTGTGTGTGTGTCTCTCTCTCTCTCTCTGTGTGTGTGTGTGTGTGTGTGTGTGTGTGTGTGTCTCTCTCTCTGTCTCTGTGTGTGTGTGTGTGTGTGTGTGTGTGTCTCTCTCTCTTGTGTGTGTGTGTGTGTCTGTCTCTCTCTGTGTGTGTGTGTGTGTCTCTCTCTCTCTCTGTGTTGTGTGTCTGTCTGTGTCTCTCTCTCTCTCTCTCTTTGTGTGTGTGTGTGTGTGTCTCTCTCTCTCTCTCTCTCTTTGTGTGTGTGTGTGTGTGTGCGTGTCTCTCTCTCTTTGTCTCTCTCTCTCTCTCTCTCTCTCTCTCTCTCTCTCTCTCTCTCTCTTTGTGTGTGTGTGTGTGTCTGTGTCTGTGTCTGTTGGTGTGTTTGTTTTGCTGGTGGTGTGTGTGTTTCTCTCTGTCTGTGTCTGTCTCTTGGTGTGTGTGTGTGTGCACGCACGTGCATGTGTGTGTGTGCTCATGCAATTTCCTTTGCAAGTAAAACACTGGTGTGATTTTTATGACCGTCACTGAGGTTGGTTCATCAGCATCTCCTGTTCCCTCCATTCTAGCTGTCACCAAGCCTGTGATTTATTACAGTGATGCTGTCACTTCTAGTGATGTGGGTAAACATTACAGGAAGTACCAGCAAATCTTGATACGTCTTCTTTTCCAACACATATTTAAGCACATCTAGGGGAACGAGACGAGCGTTAATGTCTAGCATTCGTCTCATGGGCAAATTTGACTGAAATATTCTTTATTTCATGAGATAATTGGGGTGGGCTTCTTACCCGCCCATGCGCTTTTTACCCCGTCTTCCCCTACAACTTTAACAAGTGTACTGAACTTCTTGGTACATGTTATTCTCTACTTTTTATTCTTTAAGCTTAGCTGAGATGGGCCTGAGCTTGAAATGAAGCCATTGAAAAACACAGGAAACAGACTGAAGATTAGGCCTCCAAAATGGTAGGCTTCATTCGTTTTTCAGAGTGTCCTAAATACTGACCGATGAAGTTCTATATAAAACAAAGAATGACAGCTTCATACAATTTGTTAGAAAGTAATAATTAATAGTAAAACGGCTTTTCGTGGCAGAATATAGACACGCCTAGAATCTGCGGTCAAAAGAATATGATGTGATCGAGAGTCAAAAGAAGAGTGTCGAGTGTATTGATGTTGCTGATTTAAACAAGAATTTGTTTACAGTAAGTTGCAATATCCAGGAAACATGCTGGCTAAACTAAGAAAAAACAAATGGATAAACGGAGACATGACTAAATGTAGGCCTATATATAGTTCCACATGAGCACCTGGAACAATAAATATTTATTAATTTAGTCTTGTTGTTGTTGACTTGTGGTGACTAAAATCATTTCTTTCATAATGTCACGTTTACAACTCGCTAAACAATCAGACAATCAGACGGACTACATGCTTTCAGATTCCTTCTATCGTGCAAGACATGGTTGTTGATAAAGCAAGTGTTTGAACAAAGATTGTTTAATACAGTACTCCCCGTTTATAGTAAACTCGGTTATAAGAAATTTCGGTTACAGTAAAGGAAAGCACTGGTTCCCGGCCAAAGGTCTACTGTTTTATTACTAAATAGACCTCGGATAGTAGCAACTCGGTTATAATTTTAAAAAACTGCTATAGTAAAGTCACTTTTGGTTCCCCACAGGACTGGCTCCTCGGTTACAATAAAAAAAAAAAACCTGAAATTGTCCTCTTGGTGACCTTTGTAAATACGTCACCAATGTATGCGTCACAGTCTCACCACTCCCTCACCCATAATAACAACTGGGTTATAATTATTTTGTTGTTGAAATCCTATAGTAAAGTCATTTGTGGTTCCTCCTCGTTACAATAAAAAATGTGTCCTCTTCCTGACCTTTGTAAATACGTCATCAATGTATACGTCACGGTCTCACTACTCCCTATACCCACCTTCATCAACGAAATTGAAAGGCACTCAAAAACATGTTTCTTTCCCCTCATTACTTAGTAGAAAAAAATGAATTTGAAAAAAATATATATACAGCCGAATCCGCTTATAAGAAACTCGCTTATAAGAAAACTCGCTTACAATGAAGCAAAAAAAAATTCCCTGCCGAACTTCTTTTTTCTTATCTATGATCAAAACTGGGATATAAGAAACTCGCTTATAAGAAAACTTGGTTATAAGCAAGCACATTTTTTCTCCCATCTGCAATGGAAACTTGGATATAAGAAAATTATGTCATACAAGCGAGTTGGTTTGTAGTTCATTTTCTCATAAGCGAGTTCTATTTAAATATAAGCGAATTACCATTGACAACATTTTCTTAAAGACCCACCAGATCACGTGTCAAAATCATGGGTTCCACATGTTTTCCTTATAGCTGGTACAAAATCTTGTTTTGACCAGGTTTGACTCCCATACAAATGCCCCCAAATTGAAAACGAAACATTTTAAAGAGCAGCCTCAATTTGAAGTTGGGGGAATTTGTATGTGGGTCACAGCTACCCAGAAAAAACAATGGATTTAATCGTGTTGGGTCAGTGTGTCTTTACAAATGAGTTGGACCTGAACTGAAAGGATGTTCCGAGAAAATTGAAGTCGTTCCAAAAAGGGAAAGTTTACCTCATACCAGTTGTGTCACAGACATTCTAAACAGTACAGGCACTTGATTACAAGACTAATTGAGTTGTTTTTGTTCCTTTATTCCATACTTTCCTTCAGTATTCTGTGCAAAATAAATGTTGAGCAGAAGAAAAAAATATGAGTACTTTTGTGTTGGTGGTAGAGAGACTGTCCATCCTTACATTTTCAGCAGCAATGGCAGAGAGGAAAATGCAATTCATTTCTAGATAAATACAAACAACTGAATATGTGGACGAACATCCACATAAACAAAAGCAAACGATCGATGAAAAGCTGCATGGGTGGACAGTAAATGGTAATAATTCAGTACAAGAAAGGTGAAGGGGTACGCATTTCATAACAGTAAAAAGACCAAAAAAGGGCTTCTTAGTTAAGTGGTTGTAGGCACCTTTAAATCTTCTTCTTAGTAGACTATTTTGATTTTATGATGCAAGACATGCATCAAATTAGGAAAAAGGATTTTCTCTTCGTTTTCTTTTTCTGTCTTTCTGTTCTTTTCTTTTTCCCTTTTCCCCCATTCAATTTGTTTATAAGGGGAAAAACTTCAAAATGTTTTCTTATATCTGAGTTTCGGATATAAGAAAACTTGGATATGGTAATAAGCAAAACATCATCTCCCTTCGATTTTCTTATAACCGAGTTTTGCTGTATTTTGATTTTATGATGTAAAACATGAGTCATAGGTCGCAAGTTTCCTTATTGTCCATTGGCATTGTACAAACGCAAATACAAAATTGTCTTCCACTGTGTAAAGTAAGTTATACATCCAAATTAGAATATTGATTAAAAACAAGAAACAGAAATTTACATTTAAACAAATATGTTACTCTCACACCACACCCACTCATTCATCTGCTCTCCGCTATCTTGCTCGCTCATCATGCAACTCACACCACGTCTGCCTTCATTTTTGTTTTTAATTTTCTGTTCTGTTCTTTCTTTTTTTCCTCCTTTGTTTTTCCTTTTTTCCTTTTTTTTCATGCACCAAATTATGTAAAAGCATTTTTTTCTTCGTTTTATGTTTCTGTTTGTCTTTTATTTTATTTTTTTTCTCTTTTTCTCTTTTATTTTTTCCCTTTTCCCCCATTCAACTCGGTTATAAGAAAAAAAATCAATATTTTCTTTTATGCAAGTTTTGGATATAAAAAAACATGGATATAAGAAAACAAAAAAATTATCTCCCTTCGATTTTCTTATAACTGGGTTTTGCTGTAGCATCATGAAAATGCGATATTTTATTGCAGGCATGATAATCTATTATCAGGCATAATGTCTGTAGGCATAATGTCCAGTAGGCAAAATGTCCGGTGAGCATGGTGACCATAGGAATAATGTCCGTAGGTGAAATGTCCGCAGGCAAACTGTTCGGTTACGGTGCGTGTGTGTGTGTGTGTGTGTGTGTGTGTGTGCGCGCACGCACGTGCATGTGCATGTATGAATAGATTCAAAGGCGATTCTGGAAGTTAGAGGTTGTACACTATATGCTTTTACAGCTAGTTTTGTTTTGTGCACAGGGAAATATACCATGTATAAACCCAATCACCTTTTTGGACCTCAAACCATATGAGGAAGGGGTAGGATGGGTATATATTCAGTATTTTACGTTAGCTTTGACTTTGAAAAACAACATCGGATAAGATAAAAAATATCATCAAAACTTTACTATATCCGAACATCGTTTATAAGAAAAACCTGTTATAGTAAAGGAAAAGCCTTGCTCCCCTGCACTTTACTATAAGCGGGGTGCACTGTACAACTTTATCGTGTGACGCGTTTAGTTGTTCTAAACACAAATCTTTTTACATTGCAATCGTAGCTATAAACATTTCATGTGCCCTTTCAGAAGGTGTTCCAGCAATGCATTATGAATGCAGAGGGTGATCTTTTTACATTGCGATCGTAGCTATAAACATTTCATGTGCCCTTTCAGAAGGTGTTCCAGCAATGCATTATGTACGTGTCAGACCCATTAGTGAAGATATAAGAACAAAGCTGGCAGCTAGAGTGGTTAAGACGTTCGCCTGCCAAATTCAAAGCGTGACTGCAGCGTGAGTGGCCCGAGTTCGAATCCCCGCCTCCCTCTTTCTTTCTAATTCGACAGGAAAAGCGAACTGAACGTAGAGTCCTTCGGATGGGGACTTAAAGCTAGTCTGACCCGTGCGCTTTATGCACATAATCTCACGGTAGTTAAAAGTTGGTAAGAGCAGGGGAAAATCCCGCTGCCTGTTATGACCAAATTGATATATATTTTCCCCAAGTCTGCCCTCCCCCCCCGACCCCAAATTTTGTTTGTTTAAATGGCTAGGCGCTGCGCTTGCGGTGACGCTCTCTCCAGGGAAGAGCAGCCCGAATTTCACAGAGATAAGTCTCTATGACTACAGTATACCAAATACAAATACCGATCTTGATCACTGCATAAATGATGCACTCTTTTCTGAAGAATGCGGCTGTGATGTAGGCCTTGTCCTTTTGCCTGCAGTGCTTTGGTCTCTGTTACTGTTGTGTAAGCTAACCTCCACCTATGTAGCTACTCCGACTGCCTCATTGTCATTTGTTTGACTCCTATCGATTCTGTCATTGCTACAGCTCTTTCGTGAGTCCTGCACTTTACGTGACTCGCAAAGCAATAGACCTGTTGTGCTACTGGGGCTCTTCATTTTCTAGTGACACTTCCCACCCCCAAGCCTCTCTCTCTCTCTCTCTCTGTCACGTATGCTGTATATGTGTGTGTTAGTGTGTATATATATATGTGTGTCAGTGTGTGTGTGTGTGTCAGTGTGTGTGTGTGTGTGTGTGTGTGAGCGCGCGTGTGTGTGTGCGTGTGCGTGCATGTGTGTGTGTGTTCGCGAGCACACACTCGCATGCACGAGCGCCTGCGCTCATGATGTACGTGGATATGCGAACCTCAGTTGATCTTTCTTTCTTGTCCTCAAAGACCTATCCTTTTGATTCTAGGTGTTCGGGAGAATTTAAAGAAACTGCTGCAGTGAATTGAACCCAGGGTCTGCTTGGTATTTGGTCTTGGTATTTGGTATATTCTAGTCACAGAGACTTATCTCCGTGAAATGCGGCTGCTCTCCTGCCCGCTCAGTTGCATCCAGACAGACACACGGACAGACAGACAGACAGATTAACAGAGGGTGAATATATTTTTTATAGCATAGCATTGATATGCAGAATAGTGAGCACATGGTTAGCTCGCTATCAGTATATAGAAAAAAACACTGAGCTAACATGGATCACACAGACAGAATCAGTCCACTCTGAGCTGACATGGATCACACAGACAGAATCAGTCAACATTGAGAAGACTTGGATCACACAGACAGAATCAGTCAACACTGAGCTGACTTGGATCACACAGACAGAATCAGTCCACTTTGAGCTGACATGGATCACACAGACAGAACCAGTCCACTCTGAGCTGACATGGATCACACAGACAGAACCAGTCCACATACTCCACACTGAGCTGACATGGATCACACAGACAGAATCAGTCCACTCTGAGCTGACATGGATCACACAGACAGAATCAGTCCACACTGAGCTAACATGGATCACACAGACAGAATCAGTCCACACTGAGCTGACATGGATCACACAGACAGAATCAGTCCACTCTGAGCTGACATGGATCACACAGACAGAATCAGTCCACACTGAGCTAACATGGATCACAGACAGAATCAGTCTACACTGAGATGACATGGATCACACAGACAGAATCAGTCCACTTGAGCTGACATGGATCACACAGACAGAATCAGTCTACTCTGAGCCGACATGGATCACACAGACAGAATCAGTCCATACTCTTCTTCTTCTCTTTAGGCAACCAACTTCATCACGTTGAAGATTCTGCTGCACTTTAGGAGGTAGAGTACGAAAAAGCAGAGATCTGTGGAAAAAGAAAGTAAATAACAGCAAAGATAGAGTACAAAGTGAAATGATAAGATTATTATGGGTGTGACAAGGTGGAACACACGCCCCGCTTCATCAAACAGGTCGCCGATTCCGAAGCGCTATCTCTTTGAACCCCGGTTTCCTTCCGTGTCAGCTTGTGATCCCCACATTGGCGGTCTCCCTTTGTTCCCCATATCTCCTTTCCCGATCAAGTAGGCAGGATCAGAATGTTAGGCATGTGATGATGATGTAATAAGCGCATGACTATCGCGTCATCTCGTGACTTGTCGACTACGACTAACCAATCATAGGCCCTCGGGTGTTTAAAATTAAAGGGAGATGGGTAGTGGAAAGACAAATGTTGTAATGTGGATGTGAAGCTTTTTCTTTCTTTTTTCCCTCTGGTTAGTGGTGAAAGGTTTTGTAAAACTATTTTCAAAAAATGTAAGTAGAAAAAAGTTTATTCATTATGCTGTGTATAAGAGCTGAAAGTTGGCTTCAGTACCCTGACTTTTTTTTAGGTAGGATGGAGAACTTGTTTTAAATACTCGGAGGGAGAGTGAAAAAGAGTATGGGATCAGTTGAGGCATACTTGCTTTACTTGTTCATGGGGAGAACATGTTTGGGTTGGGTTTTTCGATAACGTTTAAAAGAACATTTGTGATGGCTATCCGTCTATGCTTCTGTATGTGTCTATCTGTCACTGTGTTTCTGCATGTCTGTCTGTCTGTCTATCTGAGTCTGTTTCCGTCACTGTATTACTGTATGTGTCTATCTGTCACTGTGTTTCTGCATGTCTGTCTGTCTATCTGAGTCTGTTTCCGTCACTGTATTACTGTATGTGTCTATCTGTCACTGTGTTTCTGCATGTCTGTCTGTCTATCTGAGTCTGTTTCCGTCACTGTTTTTCTGTGTGTCTGTCTGTCTGTCAATTGAGTCTGTTTCCGTCACTGTGTTTCTGTATGTGGGGGAAATGAGGGTGTTACATGGATGTGTACACGCGCATACGTAAGAGAGAGAGAGAGAGAGAGAGAGAGAGAGAGAGAGAGAGAGAGAGAGAGAGAGAGAAAAGAAAGAGAGAAAGTTTTGAATGTTAAAACATTCGTAGATAAAGAACACTGTGGTCTAAGGGAGACAATTGGACAAATTAGAATCAAAACAAAAAGCTCAAATTTCACTGGAAATAGTCAATCTGAAAAACAAAACAAAAATAGCCTTTTGTAACTGTTGTTTCCAATTACTGTATCATAAATAGAAAAAAAAGAAAAAGGGAAAAACAAAAATGTTTTATCTGAATGTTGTTTTTCTGCATTGATAAGAATGTTAAGTGGTGAGCGACTGTCTGTCTATCTGAGTCTGTTTCCGTCACTGTTTTTCTGTGTGTCTGTCTGTCTGTCAATTGAGTCTGTTTCCGTCACTGTGTTTCTGTATGTGGGGGAAATGAGGGTGTTACATGGATGTGTACACGCGCGTACGTGAGAGAGAGAGAGAGAGAGAGAGAGAGAGAGAGAGAGAGAGAGAGAGAGAGAGAGAGAGAGAGAGAGAGAGAGAGAGAGAGAGAGAGAGAGAGACGGGGGGAGAGAGAGAGAGAGAGAGAGAGAGAGAGAGAGAGAGAGGTTTTAGTTTTGAATGTTGAAAACATTCGTAGATTTTTAAAAAACCACTGTGGTCTAAGGGAGACAATTGGGCAAAATACAATCTTGGGCCACTTTGTGTCGTTTTAGGTTGGACTGCACAGTGTACTATAAAAAAAATCTCAGAAAATCAATTAATTGCTTGATTGCTTTAGCATTTGGGGTGGTGATATTTCACTGTCTACACTCCACAGATCTTCTAAGAATTATGTCAGCGATGACGTCATAATGACGTCAGCGTGTACACCCGGTAAAAACCAGAGGCAGTCCTAAATTTTGATCATTTAAACATAGCCCCCTCACTGTTTTCTTTTCAACAGAAGTCAGCCGTTTTTGATCAAATTTAGATCTGGACTTGTCAGTCACAGATCTCGTGACTGTTTTCCTTCCCTTTAGTCTCGTGACTGCACACGCTCCATAAAGTGGGCTAGTGTCATTTGTTATTATTGAATCTTTGACCAAGTCTGTGTGGATATTCAGAAAGATTCAGGTTTTCATCCAGCATGAAGATATACAGCCCAGTGTTCATATTTTAATCTACAAACACAATTGGATCTATTAATGGGCTAGAAAACAGCTTACCAGAGCCTCAAAGTTACCACTTGTTTTGAATTGGCTTGACGTGTGCAGCAGGACTTCTTCATCAGCTCTTCTCCTGACACACATGCTGAATTGTGTCAACTTTTATCTTGGTTTCATCAGTAAAGGTTACTTGGTCCCATCCTCCTTCCACACTTTACCACTTTTTTCCTCCTTGACATATACTAGCCGTTTATTTCCGTTGTTTTACCTTCATAACCATGTTCTTTCAAACTCATCGCTGTTGGAACCATTGCTATGTTGGGAATTTTTCCAACACTTTGACTAAAAACATTGTGTTGCCTTGCAATTGCTAAAAATGTAGGACCCTCTAAAATTGTTTTGTACAAGTTTGAAACCTTAACTTTCGATTTCTATGGTAGACGTTTCCTTGTGCCAATGAGGGGCATGTATTCACCTTCATCATGTGTTGAAGAACAAAAAATCAAATTGGACACCGTTGTGTGGCCTATTTCCCATTCTTTGGCTGTATTAAATACTTTCACTGCATTTCTATGTAGATGATACAATCATTCTTTTGTATTGAGTCTACTGAAAAATGACTGTCTCTGCGACTCACCTTATTTCCACTTTAACTGCCCTGGAAGAAAATCTACGGAATGACAGGGTTACGAAATGACGTCTTGAAAGTAGACTGATATGACGTCATAATTGAAGCTCAAAATGATATCAACAGGCCCCACACTTTTTACAATCTTGTCCGAAAGTTGGGATTTGATCACACGAGACGCAGGCATAACCGGAAACAACACAACTATGTGGACTGGGACTGTAGAATGAAAACAAAAAGCTCAAATTTTACTGGGAATAGTCAATCTGAAAAACAAAAACTAAATAGCCTTTAGCATGAAAAAGATAGAAACGTCAAGACTATAGTCTAGGCGATGAGATCTGTTAAAAGAGAAGGAGGTGTTTTTTTTTAATATATATTAAGTTTTCCAACGGATTATAAATCTTTAATATGTCCTTGTTTCAAATCCGTCGGAGGCCAAGTTTAAAATAGTGGGCAACTTTCAGTAGAAAGCGATCTTTGTAGGTACCATGGCTTGTTTTCACATTCGCCTCCATAGCCTAAATTTAGCTCACAAGGTCAATGACGTCACTTAATAAGGCCAAAGATATGACGCGCAGGGGTACCTGGTATATAAAAACTAAAACTCAAGTTCAAACTCTTTTATTATGTCGTAAAACCATCTTAAAAACTATGGACACAAGAACACTAAAGAAAAACAACGAAATAAAATATACTTAAACGCAAATTAAAGTAAAAGTAGCAAAGTTAACTAGCACGCTTTGCAGCCAAGTAACCCTTGAGAAATGGACTCACCCTTGCGGGAAAGACCCACAGGAAGTTTACATTTTATTTGACCTTAGCAACACGTGTGTTCTGATTAACGATACTGCATCTCTCTTGAACTAAAACCACAATGGTTGTTCGATTAAACCACCATGTGAGTGAACGAAAGCAGAGTAGATGTTGAAAACTGAACCTGAATGACTGAGGAAGCGAAGAGTAAGGCCTACTTGTTCAGTAAATAGATCTAGGCTTGATTCGGCGAGCTCACGCTTCTGCGTGTGTGTGTGTTGTGTGTGTTTGCACACGCGGGTGGGTGC
>CM065705.1:45253127-45277597 GCA_017654935.2 Phymorhynchus buccinoides | reverse complement strand
GCACTGAAGCACGGGGATGAGCTCTCTGAGGCCGAGCTGAAGGATTTAAATCCTCATTGAGGCAGCTCTACGCACCCGTGTCCCCTGAGCTCCGAATACGGATGAGTGAAGAAGCCTACTACCTTCGATGCTGCCATCGAGATCGCAGAGACTTACTCGAGGCTAGGAGAACTTCCCGTCCAGGTGATCTGCCAAAGTAGTCTACCCCTGTCTCCACTCATCTCCAGGAACTACCCCTCCGTCTCCAACCAATCACGACAAAGAACCAAGGTGTGTGTTCCAACTGCCCGACCCTTGGGCTATTAGAGTTTCGTCCCGAGTTGCGAGACCATCTTCCAGAATAGAGCGTTCGCGGATGGAAGGCCTTGACGGAAGTTTGGAAAGCCTTAGCCTTTGCTTCTTTCACCATGCGGGGAAGATGTCCTGTCTTACTCCTCACGAGTGTCTGCCAAGTAGTTGACAGCGGCAGAGACAACCGGGCGCTACGGCCCTTTTTTCGTTGACGAAGAGCTCGTACCATCTGGGCGCCCAGAGGACGGTGGCGAAGTATCGATGAGTTGACGCCCATTTGTGTGTCTTCGCCTACCTATTTGGTGGAGATGTGCACCCCTTACTTGCGAAGGCAGGTTGGGCAGTGGCCCTTAAGCAACCCGGCGTGTTCATTGCTGTTGGGGAATACTGTGTGTGTGCTTCGAGATGGGACGGAGCAGACTCTAGCGTCTATTCTGCCCGAGAAGGTCTAAACGTGGCGCAGTCCCTCGCGCCATGGCCAGAAGTGGACGCACTCCAACCCACTGTCCGGGCCAGGAACTGGAGTGTTTGTGGAGGAAGTGCACCACAAGTCCGCAGCAGACCTCAGTCCGCAGGACAGCCGCTGGCTAGGGTGACGGAGTAGTGAAGCTGAACCTAGGGCTACCAAGACCATCTCTATCTCCATTTGAGGCGAGAAAGGATACTCTGCCGCCACGCATCAGAACGACCGCACTGGTGCCAAGCGAGTGTTTACCACCACCGGTCAGAAGTGGCTCCTGACTACCCATAGCTTGACACCTGAGCAACCCCGGACTCAAGAGGAGGGTACGCAGTTTTTATTGGACCCCTTGCCAAGACAAGCGCAGGTCTCCGGCGTATCTCCCGCGGCTACGTGAAAGTCTCTGGCGGTCCGATCGCAGTAGGTGGAGACGCGCAAGAGCGAGTGTCGTCCCTTGGTCACTTCATCAATGGGGACATGGTTTGCCAGCGGAAGAGATAGTGCGGAAGGTTGCACAAGCCAACTTCAGAGGACAACTTGGCGACGTCCCAGGGCTGCGACACGATGAGTGTTTTCATCACCAGTACGTGCTTTTCCGAAGGGGGTTATTCCGATTTGTGACATTGTTCATCCGAACAGCAGAGAAGGCCAGCTACCACTCGATCGCAAGGACCCCGAGATCTTTCCTTTTCTTGAACCTAATCGGACAACTACTTTGAAATCCTGCAACCTCGTGTTAGCTTGGACCTCTTCGCGGACCTCCTCTATACTGGCGACTTCATGAGTTTATACCGTCCAACGTCGACTCCATATTTTTCTCAGTTAATCAACATCGCTTCATCTCTTCATCCTTTCTCCTTTTCATCGTTCTGTCCACCTACGGCCGCCCATTGCTGAGGTGTGGTTAGGGCCCTTCCTGAAGATCCTGTTATCAACTCTTTATCCTGCACGGAGTCTAGACGTGAGGATAGCGCGCTGTTGAGCTTCGGCTGAATCATCTCTGTCTCTTTCATCCTCAAATCGCCATCTCACCCCCTTTTTATTGGTTTCTCATCGTCCTCCTCCCTTCCCCGTCATCGTCCCTTGTCGTTCACCTGGAGTCCTTGAAGAAGCTGTGCCGGTCCGGAAACCCCTTCCCCCGTGCTCGCGCTTACCCTCGCGCCCTTGGCGAGACCTAGGCTGCGACTGTCCTTGTGGGGAGGGTCCTTCTCTTCTTCCGACTTGGAAGTTTGTCCTGATTGAGCTGATCCTGATCCTGATCCTTACTGAGCCTGAGCCTGAGCCTGAGCTAGCCTGACCCTGACCTGTTGCTGCTGGTTGACCGCGGCCGTCAACCGTTTGTTCTCCGTTTCCGGCTGTGGGAGGCCGCCCGCCATTTCTGTCTGGCCCCGTGTTATCCCGATCGTGGCCTGTCTTGCCGTTCGGGCCGCTTTTGACGTTCCTGTTGAGATTCTCTTGGCGACCTCTGCCGTCTCTCCTTCTTTGTTTCTGCTGCAGTATCCTTGCCCCGGAGGGGAGAATTTTTCTACTGACCTTTGTTTTTTCCCTTTATCTCCTTCTTCGGACGCTCTGCTGTTTGTGTGACTTGCCTTTTTCTTCGCTCCTTTTCTCGTTTTTGTCCTTAAATTTTGTGTTTCGTGCTGTACAAACGGCCGTGGTAGGTTATTCAGTAAAGTTGCCGGGTTTTAGTTTATTCTTTGGACAACGTTTTGATGCGATGTATGTTTTGTGTAAGATAATTTGTTGAACATTGAGTTATGAAATTGTGTAAGTGTGTGTGTGCGGGGTTATAATTAAATAGTCTTGTTTTTGTAATTGGTACTGTCTGGTGTGCGCGTGTGTGCCTTCTCCTGCAATTTTCTGCCACTGTGCGTGCGAGACTCCGCCGGGGTTCGCGATGTCCTCTCCCGATCTCTGATCGTATCGAGCGGGGGATTTCGTGACATGAAAAGAGACCTTTTTAGACTTATCTGAGAAAATGGTCTAGAGATATATATATATATCTTTCCTGACTTGTCTCAACCAAAACCCATTATTCCAGGGCTTTTGGCATCATAAGTTACGACCTCATCATGCATGGCACACCCGTAGTAGACAGGGACCGCGGCGGGAAGGGTCAGTGATTTGTTTGGGGAACTGTACAGTGTATGTATTCGTCAGTTGCATAGTGTACAAGTGTTACATCATGCATGATCATCACCACTCCGTAGTAGACAGGGCCCGGGGCAGGGAGGTTCAGTGATTTAGTTGGGAACTGCACAGTGTGTATTACTCGTTGCATATGTTACATGGTGTTACCATCATGACATCACAACACCCCGTAGTAGACAGTGAACGGGGCAGGGAAAGGAGTCAGGTGATTTAGTTGGGACTGCACAGTGTTGTATGTTGCATCTTTACAAATGTTACTGGTGTTACATGATATGTGGTGTTACAGAGAGAGGCGCTGCTGAAACAACTGAGGTGAAGCTCCTGGACATGGATTCCGACCACGCAGGAACTGGCCATACACGTGTTACATGATGATATGTGGTGTTACAGAGAGAGACGCTGCTGACACAACTGGAGTGAAACGCTCCAGGACATGAGATCACCACGCAGGACTGCCATACACGATGTTACATGAGATATGTGGTGTTACCGAGAGAGACCGGGCTGCTGACACTGAGGTGAACGCTCAGGGACCTGATCTTCCCACCACGCAGGAACTGCCATACACGGACTCCGAGGAGCGAAACTACGATGTGTAGGCACACCTTGATTAGTCTATTTCATTGACCTCGTTATAGTTCATGGGTGCTTCTCTTGAAGCTTGTTGATGTATTCATTGAGCTATTATTGTTCATGGGTGCTTCTCTTGAAGCGTGGTTTGATGAATTCATGAGTCACAGTATTAGTTCAGGGGCGCTTCTCTTCTCTTTGGCTATGTACCCTGAATTGAAGTTTTTTAGTGTTTTTTTCAGTGGCCTCTGCCTGAATTTCGTTTTTTTTTAAAAATTATGTAGCAACCTCCTACTTGTCTCAACTTCTCCATTTAAAACCGCTTCTCCACCATCTTCAACATCTCCTTACTATCCTCCTTCACTCCTCTTCTCTGCTCTCTCTCTCTCTCTCGCCTCTCTCTCCTCTCTCTCCTCTCTCCTCGCTCTCTCCTCCCTCTCCTCCTCTCCCTCTCCCCGCTCTCCTCTCCCTCCTCGCTCCCTCCTCTCCCTCCTCCTCTCATCCGCCCTCTCTCCTCCAGTCCGCCCTAGAGTAGATGAATTTTTGAGCGTCAGAGAGGATCACCAGTGCCTGAGAATAAACGAAGGGCAGACCAAGGGACTCCTAAGGGGGGTCCCCGGCGAGGATCCAGGGATGCTGCATAGTCCGGGTAAAGATGTAATGGCCTGTGGGGTGCCGCAGGGAGCCTTTCCCCGCAATTGTGCAATTTGATATGATTATTAAGGAAAAATGGAGTATGGTCTTACCTTTTACCCTTGTATGTTATAAGGTCTGCTGGGGGGTGGGGGGGGGGGGCGGGGGGGGGGGGGGGGGGGGGGGGGGGGGGGGGGGGGGGGGGGGGGGGGTGGGGAGGGGTTCTGGAAACCTTAAACCCCCTTCAGATCAGCCCCTGATAAACACTGATGTCAGGCGTCAGAATTATCAGAGATATAATTTCGCACAGAGGATGGGCTTCTCTTGTCAGAGGTTTGCCTTTTTTTTAATTCATCATTATCTTTCTCATACAATAGCATTTTACAGTGATTTTTTCACAATATGAAGCCTTTTTGGGGACACACGTTTGAACTCATTTCAGGTTTGTCCCTCTTCAGTCTTGGGCCTTGAATTGTCCCTTTTAGCGCGGTTTTTCAGAGGTTGGAACTTGAACTGTTCTCATGCCTGGAACTGCTTTGTTCAGCTTTCATGAGTCGTTGCAACGGTGCGACGGCGTCAGCAGCAGGAAGCTGTCCAGAGAAGTGACGTCCTCCTGCCGCTATCACCAGGACAACGCAGGCAAGGTGATCGCGCAACAGCGATGACCCAAACGACCCCTCCCCACCATCCGCCTCCGCCGTCACCATCAACGCCGCTCCAGCAATTGCGTGTCAAAGTACGCCCTCATGGTGACCATGGTTGCGTAGAAATGAAATCCAGTAGATTATAAATAGAAAGACAGAGCTGATTCTAGGGTGCGGATTGGTACATCCCCCCCCCCCCCCCCCCCCCCAATCTGTTGTCCTTCCTGCAATAAGTGGTCTAAGCGCGGCTGACTTCCGCATATTTGTGTGCAGAACTGCCTGCATTTTTTTTACCGATTCACTGCCGGAAATTTCCTTTGTGCCGCGTCTGCTAAATCTGTTGTCATAGGCACAACCGAAAGCATCGAGCAGGAATGAATATTTCTGCGCCATTTCATTGGTTACTTTACTGTTAGTAGAAATCAACCAATCAAACGCGTTCATCTCGTTTTTCGCCGACAGAAGTTGCGAGAGTCCTCCGGCCATGTTGAATTTTCTTCAAATGAAGCGGACATCGACGCTCCTCGACTTTGATTTTTGTGCTCGTAAAGTAAAAAAAAGGAATCCTCTGCCAAAGAGTGTGCAGAAATATGGTTCAGAAACCGCTACTGCATCCAATTCTCGGAGAAGCAGCCGAAGATAACGGCACTAGTGAGAGGGAACATCAGTTCCAAGACGAATGGCTGAAGAAGTGGGCATGGTAATGAAGATTGAATCGAACCCCCCCCCCCCCCTTTCCCACATATTCCATTGACCTGCCCCCCTTTTTTTCATTCGAGAGGTGACACCACCTCCACTGTTTTCTAAGGTGAATGGTGAAGCTGGTCCTAATCTTGTCGTCCTTCCTCAAGCGAAACGATAAAGCGTTACTGTTGATTCTTTCTTCTTCTTCTTTTGACTCTCCTCCGCATTCAGCCATTCTCTGTCACGGTTTCCGTATTTGATTACGGAAATGGATTGATTTTGGCCAGTGGTTTCAGAAAATACACGGAAACAGGCGCATGTTACTGGAAAAATTAAAACTCCACAACAACAATTACATGCCTGCTGGTGGTTTAGTGTCCTGCAAGTAGAGGAGAGAGAGAGAGAAAGGCGGGAAAGCATTAGGACTACTGAAAGCTAGGAAGTCAGCCCCAAGTTTTCCGAGAAAGCTTTTCAAACAATCGTCTTGCACCAAGGTCGAGCCAAAATTTGACCGCTACGCGATTGGCAGCTTCAACGTCGAGTGCCGAATTTCCATGAAGATGGATGCTGACGGAAGCTTGTTCCTGAAATCATGCTCTGTTACGGCTTTTGAGTGGGAGTGTTCCTGAAATAATATTTTGGTAGGCTGTCTGCGCCTTGGACGCGCGACGTACGTCGCCTATGCGTCATTTGTCCAGAGTTCAGGTGGGCGCCGAGTAAAACTCTTCCACCTGGTGTGTCTATTGTTAGAGCTTACTCCGTTGCATGTCTGACATAAGAATGGTGGGTACAAGAAACCTAGTACCTGGAAAGGGAAAACTTCACGTTTCGTGCTACCATTCTTACTTTGCTTCAAAGGTACTGGGGGGGGGGGGGGAATCCATTTGTCCATCTTGCATTTCTGTTAATTTAGCACCATTTAGTGAATTGATAGTTAGTATTGTGTTTGTCTCTCTGAAGAAATTACGTGTCTCGAAAGAGTTCAAAGAACAGAATACTTGGCACTATAAGTTTTTACATACAGTATTTGTTTATTGTACACCAGCTGTACCTTGGTTTGTGTTCTCAATTATTATTTCTAGAACTATTACTATACTTTGTTTACCGTATTTTTGTGTGGGGTGGTGTAGTGGAGTGTGTGTCTGTGTGCTTGACAGACTTCATTGTGCTATGTGAATAACCTGTGCTTTGATGTATGTTGTGTCTCGTTTGTACCATATGTCTTGTCAGTTTTAGATTTTAAGTGCACGCTAAAAAAAGATTTCCTTTCATTTGAGACACTAAGAATTTGAATTTGAAAGGCCGTGAGAGGCGTGAGGCCTCCATATTTGTATTATACGGGGCCCCCCCAAAAAAAAGTTTTGGCATAAAATTCGATTTTGTTACAAACAATTTCTTACTATGTTGTAGTCATATTATAAGCAGCCAGGGGTCCTGACTCTGGGGGAAAGGTCGCTTTTAGTCTGATAAAATATGGATTGTCCTTGAATCCGATGACGCATGACTACCCGCCAACGTATGCTGCCGCTCTGTGTTGTGTGTGTGTCGAACGCAGTGCCTCGCTCCGCTCCAACACCAGCATGCCTCGCGGCCCTTCCCCGACGCCGTGGGACAAGCCTGCCATCATCGGCCCACCCCGCCCCCCGGGTCCCGCCCAGCCATCAGAAGCAGCACGTGCCAGCCACCACCCCCCAGACGGAGGCGACAGGGAGGGGGTCCTGTTTTCTCGCGGTTTCTTCAACAATGAGCAAAGCGCAGATAGCAACAACTTAGTTCCGTCAGCAACCTAACAAGGTACAACAATTTTAAGGAATAATTATATTTCTTAGATAAACTCATTCTGTGCGCGATGTGTGTGGGAGAGCTGTTTTCACAATTCTTTCACAAGAGCAAAGGTCGGGTATGCAACAACGAGCCGTTGGCAACCTAACAAGGTATATAAAAAAAAGAGGAAATAATAATGATAATAATTTCTTAGAATAATGTTAATTCTGTGTTCATGTGTGTGTGTGGAGGGCCTGTTCTCGGCATCTTCAACAAGAGGGAAAGCGTGGAACAACAACGGAGCATCATCAAACCTAAACCAGGTAAAAAATTAGAAAAAGGAAATAAAAGTTAATTCCTATACTCTTAGAATAAAATTAATTCTGTGCCAATGTGCGGTGAGGGCTGTTTTTGCGATTCTCAACAAAGGCAAAGCGCAGATAGCACAATGGGAGCCGTCGGCAAGCCTAAAAAAGTAATAAAAAGAGGAATATGAGAATAATTTCTTTAAAATTAATTCTGTGCGCATGTGCGTGTGAGGCTGTTTTCCACTATTCTTCACAAGAGCAAAGTGCATGATAGGCAGTAACGGAGCCGTCGGCGAACAGACAGTGAAAATAAGAAAAGGAAATAAACCGTATAATCTCTACTCTTGAGAATTAAATTCATTCTGTGCGTATGTGTGTGTGAGGGATGTTTTCATGATTCTTCCAACAAGAGCCAGCGCGGGAGATGCCCCATTGAACCATCATTAAACTAAGAGGGTACGACTAATGAAGAAGGAAAGAAAGAAAGCAAGAAACAAGAAAAGAGAAGGAGAGGAGAACTGCGTCGTCGTCGTCGCTCTAAACGCTTCCTGTCATTATGATCGCAGATGCCTCAGGCTGCCATGATGTACCTAAGAAATAGGCCAACTTGTCTGTCTTGGGCTGGCGAAAATCTTTGTAAGAGTTTCTGTACACAAGGTCGGATAATGACCATAAGGTCAAAGGACAGTAGTATGACAGAAAGCAAGGGAAGTCATAGGAATGGACCAGTGAGGCGGAAGAAATAGGTAGATGACAGTAAAGCAAATGGGGAAAAGGCCTAGGAATGGACCATGAGGCAGAAAGATATTAGATGACAGAAAGCAGGGAAAAGCAGTAGGAATGGACCAGTGAGGCAGAGATAGTAATGACCAGTAAGCGAAAGGAAAAAGGCAAGGAGAATGGACCGAAGGCATTGAGGCAGAAGATAGTAGATGACAGTCGGCAAAGGGAAAAGGCAGGAGAATGGACCTAGTAAAGGCAGAAAGATAGAGATGACATAAGCCAAAGGAAAAAGGCAGGAGAATGGAACCAGTAAGGCAGAAGGACAGTAGATGACTTAAAGCAAAGGAAAAGGCAGAGAATGACCATAAGCAGAAAGATGTAGATGACAGTAGCAGGGAAAAGGCAGGAGAATGGACGCGTAGTCCATGAAAGTACAGTAAGTGACAGAAGCAAAGGAAAAGGCAGGGATGGACCAGTAAGGCAGAATGACAGTAGACAGTAAGCAAAGGGAAAAGCAGAGAATTACGCAGTAAGTGGCGCAGATAGTGTGACAGTAAGCAAAGGGAAAAGGCAGGAGAAGTGGACCAGTAGTCAGAAAGAAAGTAATGACAGTAAGCCAGGAAAGGCAGAAATGGACCAGTAAGGCAGAACGATAGTAGATTCCAGTAAGCAAAGGGAAAAAGCAGGAGAATAGGACCAGTAATGCAGAAGGATAGTATGACAGTAAGCAAAGGGAAAGGCAGGAGAGGACCATTGAGGGAGACAGTAGTAGATGACAGTAGGCTACGGGAAAAGCGAGGTTGTGAGTGAAAGGTTGAGCGAGTGTGCGAAAGCCAGCAGATAGCGCTGATGATAGTCATTGTTCTAGGCCCACTATTGTGAACCTGGTTTCCATAATGACATAGTATAGGGCACATTTTAAATCACAAGTGCAAAAGACTTCCTTCCACATTCATTCATCTCCCTTTCTTTTTTTTTTTGTTTTTTTTTTTTAGCATTGTTTTGGGTTACGTTGCAGAAATTCAGTTGTACCTAAGGCCGTGTTACAACCGATAGCGATATTCCATGCGAAACCCGCGCGCATCCATAAATAAGTGAATCAAAGAAGGGAAAGGTTTGCGCACATGTCCGAATTTCCCCTATAATGCGTCAACTTTGATCCTTCTTTCTTCCACTTATTAGGGTTTTCCGTACGAGACATGCGCTCTACTACATGTGACCCGGCCTTATGGTTTTCTGGTGGTTTTCCATGATCTTGATTCGTAGTTTGTTACTATTGTGTTTTCCTATTGATAGCATTTGACGTGTCTTTGGTTTGTTGTGTTTTTTATGTGTGTTTCTGTTATTGAACTTCCATGTAAGTTTATTGATTGATTGATTGGTTATTGATTGGTTTGATTGATTGATTGATTGATCATGACAATTCTGCAAGACTCGCTCATATTAATATGCCAGCTAATTGTTAATATCTATTTGTTTTTAATTCTGTTCGGTTGTACAGTTAATGCTTTCACAGACTCGAAGATTCTTCATGTCTGATGACGGTTGGTTTTATATGCTATATTACGTAACTTTTTTTGTTTTCTTTTATAAGGTTTGATGTTCATCGTATTGTATAATTGGGATGTTAAGAAGGAAACAATAAAGCTTACATCCAACAGCCTCTCTCTCTCTCTCCTATGAATCCTTTGACATCCTCCAGTCCTGAACATAGACACATAATGGGCATTAGTAGATATAAAGATGGATGTGGACGATCCTGGGCAGTGCAACTCCCGGAAATCCCAAATTTTTAACGATACAGATGTATGTAAATATTATGCAGATTATGCAGATCTCTCTCTCCTTTCCTTCCTCTCTCTCGCTCCTTCTCTTTATTACAACATAATATCAGTATTAGTCACATGCATAGTAATATCATGGGATTTTATTTGCTTCTCTATGATGTTTTCCAGGTCTTTTTGTTTATTTGCTTTGATCTTGGTTGTTGTTTTTTGAAAATTTTGTATTGTATGTGTATGTTTTGTTGTGTTTTTTACCTGCAAAATTGTAAATGAAAAAAGAAAGTTTAATAAAAAAAAAAATGGTGCCAATCAGCAGACGAAGGGCCTGCGGTGCGCAGCGTGGACGATTTCGTCCCTGACGACGGCGGCGCCATTGACAGCAGCTTCCTGGACGACGCCAAGGACGTTGCCAAGGATACCAGAGATGACGAAGAGGAGGACAGGTCTGTTGTCCAGAACTGTCTGTGGAAATCCTTTGGCTAACGGTTTTTGTTGGTTTGTTTTTTGTTTTTTTCTTACACTAGGGGATGTTGTTTCATTGATCCGATATTAACTATTCCGGCACCACGGGTCAATGCATTACACCCAGTGCATCACTCTGCACTCCCACCACCTGCAAGGACATTCACTGCCAAGCACCACAGGCCAATACATGACACCCAGTGCATCACTCTGCACTCCCACCACCTGCAAGGACATTCACTGCCAAGCACCACTGGCCAATACATGACACCCAGTGCATCACTCTGCACTCCCACCACCTGCAAGGACATTCACTGCCAAGCACCACGGGCCAATACATGACACCCAGTGCATCACTCTGCACTCCCACCACCTGCAAGGACATTCACTGCCAAGCACCATGCCATGCGTTTGTCTATCTTTAGACAGGCATCAGAATTGTCAGAGTATATGCTAATTTCAGAGGATTAAGAATTTCTGACAGAGTATTGGCTTCTCTCTGTCGGAGGTTTTGACTTTTCATTCAGTGGTATTTTTACTGTTAAATGGCATTTTAAAGCGATTTATCAATGCATCAAGCCTTTTTGGTGATGATGGAAACTCATTTCAGTGTTGTCCCACTTCGTTCTAGAGCCTTGATGGCCATTTTACCGCTGTTTTCAGAGGATTGGATTTCAGACTATTCTGATGTTCTGTTTAGTGCTTTTGTCACTGTTTCTTTCGTTTGTCACTGTTTCCCTCTTCGTTGAGATGCGCACCTCGAACAAAGAAAAAAAAAGTCAAACTCCCCTCTGGTCGATTGAGATGCAACGGACAACCAAGAACATCAAAAAACACATTGCAGTGAAAGAGTTAAAACTTATTCAAAAAAACTAGAAGCTAATATGACATGGGTGAAGCTTTTTCCTTTTTTAAGTTTTACAAGGATTTGAAGCTTTTCAAATTTTACCTGAAACTGAACTTCCTTTTTAAAAAATAAATTCGTCCCCCCCCCCCCCCCAACCAAATCGCAGTGACACATGAACTACAGCGATTTGGGGCGTGGAACTTGGCCGCTCTAGCCAAGAAGTGATGGAATGAGTGCACTGTTGTTGTTTTGGGGGTTAATTTAGCAAGTTGTGTTCTGAAATTTTAATCAATAAATTTAATGACACAGAGGAAAGAATAATCCTGCGTCGCTGTTGTAAAATTTGTAATAATTAAGTAGATGACCATGTAGGTTTTGTCTCCTATTTATGTTGTTGCCAGTGACGACGACCCCGGAGGTAACCCCATGGTAGCCGGTTTCCAAGACGACCTTGACTCGGACGACGACCTCACGACCCCGGTTACCACGACGACAGCAACCACCACCGCCGCGACCTCCACCTCCAAACCCATTTCCTCTTCCTCCTCCGCAACGCCGACGATGAAACCCGACATCGACATTTCCAGCGACGAAAACGACGACGACGATGACGACGAAAAAGACGAGATTAGTGCCGCTAATCACACGGTGAGGGCGGACGCTGATATATCGAGCGAGGACGAAACGAGCGGAAGAACCAACCCCGCTGTCACTAGCGCCGCCACTGTGGACATCACCGACTCCGAAGACGAGGCGTCCCAGAAACCCACCACCACCCCTTCGACCAGAAAATGGACCGAGCGCAAAAGCAGCGGCGAACCCTCCTCGGTAGAGTCCAAAAGGGACAAGAAGGGGAGTCAGGAGGAGGAAAGGAAGAAGAAAGCGGGGAAGAAGTGGAGAGGAAAAGTTGAGGACGGCGATGAGGAAGGGAGGGAGAGAGAGGGGAGCGGTGGGGGAGGGGGAAGGGACAGTGGCGACACCAAGGGGGAGAGTAACGGCGTGCTAGTGGGGGAGAAGTCGGAATTTCGTCTGGAAGTGCCGCAGGAGGATTTTGGGAACTGGCTTGACGAGCTGGAGGCTAAGGTGAGTTGCGAACAGTCACTAACCTTGTGTGTGTCGTATTTAAACTTGTGTGTCCAAACTTGTGTGTGTGGTATTTAAACCTTGTGTGTGTCGTATTTAAGCTTGTGTGTGGTATTTAAACTTGTGTGTGTCGTATTTAAGCTTGTGTGTGTCGTATTTGTGTGTGTCGTATTTAACCTTGTGTGTGTCGTATTTAACCTTGTGTGTCGTATTTAACCATTTAACCTTGTGTGTGTGGTAACCTTGTGTGTTTATTTAACCTTGTGTGTCGTGTTTAACCTTGTGTGTGTATTTTAACCTTGTGTGTCGTGTTTAACCTTGTGTGTGTCATATTTAACCTTGTGTGTCGTGTTTAACCTTGTGTGTGTCATATTTAACCTTGTGTGTCGTATTTAACCTTGTGTGTGTCGTATTTAACCTTGTGTGTGTCGTATTTAACCTTGTGTGTGTCGTATTTAACCTTGTGTGTGTCATTTAAGCTTGTGTGTGGTGTTTAACCTTGTGTGTCATATTTAACCTTGTGTGTGTATTTAACCTTGTGTGTGTCGTGTTTAACCTTGTGTGTGTCATATTTAACCTTGTGTGTGTCATATTTAACCTTGTGTGTCGTGTTTAACCTTGTGTGTGTCGTATTTAACAGTCATATTTAACCAGGTGTCTTGAAACACCGGAATGGACACCCACCTGTTGCCATCTCCATCACATGACGAATGGATAACTCAATATTTCGGTCTTTAAGGGTCAAATTACATCATTTTGTGTTCATTTTTGCAAACAACTTTTAACAGCTTTTTAGATGATGCATCTTGCCTTGATGACAGTTGATGGGCTGGTAAGTCCAACATACCGAAGTTGCCTTGGTAATTCCTTTTGTGACAGGACTTTATCGAAGTTGCCTTGGTTATTCCTTTTGTGACAGGACTTTATCGAAGTTGCCTTGGTTATTCCTTTTGTCATAGGACTTTATCGAAGTTGCCTTGGTAATTCCTTTTGTCATAGGACTTTATCGAAGTTGCCTTGGTAGGACTTTATCGAAGTTGCCTTTAGGACTTTATCGAAGTTGCCTTGACAGGACTTTATCGAAGTTGCCTTGGTAATTCCTTTTGTCATAGGACTTTATCGAAGTTGCCTTGGTAATTCCTTTTGTCATAGGACTTTATCGAAGTTGCCTTGATAGGACTTTATCGAAGTTGCCTTTGTAGGACTTTATCGAAGTTGCCTTGGTAATTCCTTTTGTCATAGCACTTTATCGAAGTTGCCTGGTTATTCCTTTTGTGATAGGACTTTATCGAAGTTGCCTTGGTTTATTCCTTTTGTCATAGGACTTTATCGAAGTTGCCTTGGTTATTCCTTTTGTCATAGGACTTTATCGAAGTTGCCTTGGTAATTCCTTTTGTGACAGGACTTTATCGAAGTTGCCTTGACAGGACTTTATCGAAGTTGCCTTGGTAATTCCTTTTGTCATAGGACTTTATCGAAGTTTATTCCTGTTGTCATAGGACTTTATCGAATTGCCTTGGTTATTCCTTTTGTCATAGGGACTTTATCGAAGTTGCCTTGATAGGACTTTATCGAAGTTGCCTTGATAGGACTTTATCGAAGTTGCCTTGACAGGACTTTATCGAAGTTGCCTTGGTAGGACTTTATCGAAGTTGCCTTGATAGGACTTTATCGAAGTTGCCTTGATAGGACTTTATCGAAGTTGCCTGGAAGGACTTTATCGAAGTTGCCTTGGTAGGACTTTATCGAAGTTGCCTTGGTAGGACTTTATCGAAGTTGCCTTACAGGACTTTATCGAAGTTGCCTTGTAGGACTTTATCGAAGTTGCCTTGGTAGGACTTTATCGAAGTTGCCTTGATAGGACTTTATCGAAGTTGCCTTGATAGGACTTTATCGAAGTTGCCTTGATAGGACTTTATCGAAGTTGCCTTCTGGACTTTATAGTTGCCTTATAGGACTTTATCGAAGTTGCCTTGATAGGACTTTATCGAAGTTGTGGTAGGACTTTATCGAAGTTGCCTTGGTAGGACTTTATCGAAGTTGCCTTGATAGGACTTTATCGAAGTTGCCTTGACAGGACTTTATCGAAGTTGCCTTGATAGGACTTTATAGTTGCCTTACTTTATCGAAGTTGCCTTGGTAGGACTTTATCGAAGTTGCCTTGATAGGACTTTATCGAAGTTGCCTTGATAGGACTTTATCGAAGTTGCCTTCTAGGACTTTATCGAAGTTGCCTTGATAGGACTTTATCGAAGTTGCCTTGGAGGACTTTAGAAGTTGCCTTGATAGGACTTTATCGAAGTTGCCTTGACAGGACTTTATCGAAGTTGCCTTGACAGGACTTTATCGAAGTTGCCTTGACAGGACTTTATCGAAGTTGCCTTGACAGGACTTTATCGAAGTTGCCTTGGTAGGACTTTATCGAAGTTGCCTTGGTAGGACTTTATCGAAGTTGCCTTGGTAGGACTTTATCGAAGTTGCCTTGATAGGACTTTATCGAAGTTGCCTTGACAGGACTTTATCGAAGGCCTTGACAGGACTTTATCGAAGTTGCCTTGGTAGGACTTTATCGAAGTTGCCTTGACAGGACTTTATCGAAGTTGCCTTGTAGGACTTTATCGAAGTTGATAGGACTCGAAGTTGCCTTGATAGGACTTTATCGAAGTTGCCTTGGTAGGACTTTATCGAAGTTGCCTTGGTAGGACTTTATCGAAGTTGCCTTGATAGGACTTTATCGAAGTTGCCTTGATAGGACTTTATCGAAGTTGCCTTGACAGGACTTTATCGAAGTTGCCTTGATAGGACTTTATCGAAGTTGCCTTGATAGGACTTTATCGAAGTTGCCTTGACAGGACTTTATCGAAGTTGCCTTGGTAGGACTTTATCGAAGTTGCCTTGAGAGGACTTTATGGTTGCCTTGATAGGACTTTATCGAAGTTGTAGGACTCGAAGGCCTTGATAGGACTTTATCGAAGTTGCCTTGGTAGGACTTTATCGAAGTTGCCTTGACAGACTTTATCGAAGTTGCCTTGGTAGGACTTTATCGAAGTTGCCTTGACAGGACTTTATCGAAGTTGCCTTGGTAGGACTTTATCGAAGTTGGTAGGACTCGAAGGCCTTGATAGGACTTTATATTGCCTTGTTGGACTTTATCGAAGTTGCACAGGACTTTATCGAAGTTGCCTTGATAGGACTTTATCGAAGTTGCCTTGACAGGACTTTATCGAAGTTGCCTTGGTAGGACTTTATCGAAGTTGCCTTGGTAGGACTTTATCGAAGTATCCTTACCTTGACAGGACTTTATCGAAGTTGCCTTGACAGGACTTTATCGAAGTTGCCTTGATAGGACTTTATCGAAGTTGCCTTGATAGGACTTTATCGAAGTTGCCTTGGTAGGATCGAAGTTGCCTTGGTAGGACTTTATCGGTTGCCTTGACAGGACTTTATCGAAGTTGCCTTGATAGGACTTTATCGAAGTTGCCTTGATAGGACTTTATCGAAGTTGCCTTGATAGGACTTTATCGAAGCCTTATAGTCCTTTATCGAAGTTGCCTTGGTAGGACTTTATCGAAGTTGCCTTGGTAGGACTTTATCGAAGTTGCCTTGATAGGACTTTATCGAAGTTGCCTTGGTAGGACTTTATCGAAGTTGCCTTGGTAGGACTTTATCGAAGTTGCCTTGGTAGGACTTTATCGAAGTTGCCTTGACAGGACTTTATCGAAGTTGCCTTGACAGGACTTTATCGAAGTTGCCTTGACAGGACTTTATCGAAGTTGCCTTGACAGGACTTTATCGAAGTTGCCTTGATAGGACTTTATCGGAGTTGCCTTGATAGGACTTTATCGAAGTTGCCTTGGTAGGACTTTATCGAAGTTGCCTTGATAGGACTTTATCGAAGTTGCCTTGATAGGACTTTATCGAAGTTGCCTTGATAGGACTTTATCGAAGTTGCCTTGATAGGACTTTATCGAAGTTGCCTTGGTAGGACTTTATCGAAGTTGCCTTGGTAGGACTTTATCGAAGTTGCCTTGATAGGACTTTATCGAAGTTGCCTTGGTAGGACTTTATCGAAGTTGCCTTGACAGGACTTTATCGAAGTTGCCTTGGTAGGACTTTATCGAAGTTGCCTTGGTAGGACTTTATCGAAGTTGCCTTGATAGGACTTTATTCCTTTTGCCTTGACAGGACTTTATCGAAGTTGCCTTGACAGGACTTTATCGAAGTTGCCTTGACAGGACTTTATCGAAGTTGCCTTGATAGGACTTTATCGAAGTTGCCTTGACAGGACTTTATCGAAGTTGCCTTGGGGGGACACAGGACTTTATCGAAGTTGCCTTGACAGGACTTTATCGAAGTTGCCTTGGTAGGACTTTATCGAAGTTGCCTTGATAGGACTTTATCGAAGTTGCCTTGACAGGACTTTATCGAAGTTGCCTTGATAGGACTTTATCGAAGTTGCCTTGATAGGACTTTATCGAAGTTGCCTTGGTAGGACTTTATCGAAGTTGCCTTGACAGGACTTTCTCGAAGTTGCCTTGATAGGACTTTATCGAAGTTGCCTTGATAGGACTTTATCGAAGTTGCCTTGACAGGACTTTATCGAAGTTGCCTTGATAGGACTTTATCGAAGTTGCCTTGGTAGGACTTTATCGAAGTTGCCTTGGTAGGACTATATCGAAGTTGCCTTCACAGGACTTTATCGATGTTGCCTTGATAGGACTTTATCGAAGTTGCCTTGGTAGGACTATATCGAAGTTGCCTTCACAGGACTTTATCGATGTTGCCTTGACAGGACTTTATCGAAGTTGCCTTGGTAGGACTTTATCGAAGTTGCCTTGATAGGACTTTATCGAAGTTGCCTTGATAGGACTTTATCGAAGTTGCCTTGGTAATTCCTTTTGTGACAGGACTTTATCGAAGTTGCCTTGATAGGACTTTATCGAAGTTGCCTTGATAGGACTTTATCGAAGTTGCCTTGACAGGACTTTATCGAAGTTGCCTTGACAGGACTTTATCGAAGTTGCCTTGACAGGACTTTATCGAAGTTGCCTTGATAGGACTTTATCGAAGTTGCCTTGACAGGACTTTATCGAAGTTGCCTTGACAGGACTTTATCGAAGTTGCCTTGATAGGACTTTATCGAAGTTGCCTTGGTAGGACTTTATCGAAGTTGCCTTGATAGGACTTTATCGAAGTTGCCTTGACAGGACTTTATCGAGAGTTGCCTTGAATAGGACTTTATCGAAGTATGCCTTGACAGGACTTTATCGAAGTTGCCTTGATAGGACTTTATCGAAGTTGCCTTGACAGGACTTTATCGAAGTTGCCTTGAAAGGACTTTATCGAAGTTGCCGTTATAGGACTTTATCGAAGTTGCCTTGACAGGACTTTATCGAAGTTGCCTTGATAGGACTTTATCGAAGTTGCCTTGGTAGGACTTTATCGAAGTTGCCTTGGTAGGACTTTATCGAAGTTGCCTTGGTAGGACTTTATCGAAGTTGCCTTGGTAGGACTTTATCGAAGTTGCCTTGGTAGGACTTTATCGAAGTTGCCTTGGTAGGACTTTATCGAAGTTGCCTTGGTAGGACTTTATCGAAGTTGCCTTGGTAGGACTTTATCGAAGTTGCCTTGGTAGGACTTTATCGAAGTTGCCTTGGTAGGACTTTATCGAAGTTGCCTTGGTAGGACTTTATCGAAGTTGCCTTGATAGGACTTTATCGAAGTTGCCTTGGTAGGACTTTATCGAAGTTGCCTTGGTAGGACTTTATCGAAGTTGCCTTGGTAGGACTTTATCGAAGTTGCCTTGATAGGACTTTATCGAAGTTGCCTTGACAGGACTTTATCGAAGTTGCCTTGATAGGACTTTATCGAAGTTGCCTTGATAGGACTTTATCGAAGTTGCCTTGGTAGGACTTTATCGAAGTTGCCTTGATAGGACTTTATCGAAGTTGCCTTGGTAGGACTTTATCGAAGTTGCCTTGACAGGACTTTATCGAAGTTGCCTTTGTAATTCCTTCACCGGAGAAAAGGCACAGCAGCTTCTGGCTTGTACTGTTATAGTCCTTAAAATGAGAGAGGTGGTAGGGGTTACAGTTTACTGTGCATACATATCGCCACCTGGAAAGGCACAGCAGCTTCTGGCTTGTACTGTTATAGTCCTTAAAATGAGAGAGGTGGTAGGGGTTACAGTTTACTGGGCATACATATCGCCACCTGGAAAGGCACAGCAGCTTCTGGCTTATAGTTATAGTCCTTAAAATGAGAGAGGTGGTAGGGGTTACAGTTTACTGGGCATACATATCGCCGCCCGGAAGTTACAGTATCGTAAGTCAAAATTGGTCAACTTCCCATGTGTTGGACTTCTCCAGTTGCTCAAGGCAAGCCCCCCTGTTGGGGATACCGGGGGGTCTTCCTGTACACTAATAGTTCCCCACACCCTTCTGGAAGATCTGCGCTTGCAAATTCCTATAACAGACCTGTATTACTCTACTCTTTTCGAGTAGTATTTCTACTCAATTGGAATACCTACTAGTTCTACTCTTCAAAATTAAAAATAACGCTCTTTAATTCTTGATTATTTACTCATTTTCAGTGAAACATGTTTTTGATGGTTTACTGAATAAAACTACAAATTGTGCACACAAACTACTAATTTTCAGGCTATCCAGACTACTCAAGATTTGTTTAGGGGGTGTTAACACGGTCTGATCTAATCTGTCTCTCTCTTTGACTCTGCCCTTTCCCTTGCTTTTGTGTCATCTACTATCTTTCTGATCTTTTGGCCCAATTCTCATCCTGCTTTTTCCCCCAACATAATCTTCCCAATAAGTTGTCTCCTTGTGAGCCTCCTACGAAATCAAAATGTGTCGGCGAGTAGAGGATTTTCTTTGTTTTAGTGATGTTCTTTTTGTGCCTTTTGTTATTTTGTTTATACATTTTGATGATCTGTTCTTTACTAGTGGGACCCTCCCATTGTGATTCAGTTATTAGACCTCCCATTTTAAGACACCCTCCAACATAAGACCTAATTCTCTGATACATTGCCCTTCTTTGTAAATATTAAAATCAGCCCCCTTTTATAGACCCCCTCCCTTGTCAAGACCTCATTGTGGATGATTTTTGAAGGTATTATAAAGGGAGGTTACACTGTAGTTCAATGGTGGAAGTGATCTTCCTTTCTTGTCATTGTAAAGCGCCTAGAGAATTTTCAATGGATTATTGCGCTATATGAATAAAAATTAATTGTTATTATTGTGTTTTTCAGTCGTCCAAAGGCAGCAGTGGTCAGAAAAGTCGGCCAAAGGCTGTCAGTGCGGTGACAGTGACCGACAGTGACGATGATCGGCCAACTGTCAGTGAGTACTGTTAGAACAATTGCCGCAATGTGTTCTAGTAATTTGTTGTCAGTGACGATGATCGGCCAACTGTCAGTGAGTATTGGTAGGACAACTGTCAGTGAGTATTGTTAGGACAACTGCCGCAATGTGTTCTAGTAATTTGTTGTCATGTTGGCAGAAATGGTTTGTTTGATAGACTGATTCCGGATGACAAGATGTCCAGTCCTGAAGGTAGGGGGAGGGGAGGGGAGGGTGTGTGAGAATGTAATCCAGAAGTCATGTGGCCTTAAGGTTGCGATGTAGCTTCAATAGGTGGGTCTGGAGAGCTGATTTGAAAGATGGCGAGGACTGGATGATGGCGAATTGATCGCGTGGTAAGGAGTTGATGATGATGGGGCCTGGAAACGCAGAAGAAGAAGAAAGTTGCAGTTTATGTGAGTCAATCTTTTCCTGCTCCTGATGACTGAATGTGACGAGGATGCAGACGTTGATGATGTGATGATGATGATGATGTTGACGATGATGATGACGTTGATGATGACGTTTTGATGATGACGTTGATGATGATGATGATGTTTGCTGCTGCTGATGATGACGTTGATAATGATGATGACATGATAATGATGATGACGTTGATAATGATGATGACGTTGATGATGATGATGACGTTTGATAGTGATGATGACGTTGATGATGATGATGTTGATGATGATTGATGATGATGATGATGATGATGACGTTGATATGGTGATGATGATGTTGATGATGATGACAGTGATGATGATGATGATGACGTTGATGATGATGATGATGACGTTGATGATGATGATGATGATGATGACGTTGATGATGATGACATTGATGATGATGACATTGATGATGATGTTTGATGATGATGATGATGATGATGATCACGTGATGATGATAGACGACGTTGATGATGATGATGACGTTTGATGATGATCACATTGATGATGATGATGACATTGATGATGATAACGATGATGATGATGATGATGACGATGATGATGATGACATGTTGATGATGACTCTGATGATGATGATGATGACGTTAATGATGATGATCATGATGATCACATTGATGATGATGATGACATGATGATGATAACGATGATGATGATGATGATGATAACGATGATGATGATGACTTTGATGATGATCACATGTGATGATGATGATAACGATGATGATGATGACGTTGATGATATGACATGATGATGACTTTTTCTGATGATGTTGATGATGATAACGATGATGATAACGATGATGATGATGACGTTAATGATGATGTTTTCACAGGACCAGTATCTTCAGATGTGGAAGAAGCTCCAGTGAAAACCTCCACCAAGAAGAAGAAGAAAAAGACAGAGGAGAAGGTGAGCCATGAACCAAACTGGCAAATGTCAAATTTAACCCCCTGTTCCTTCACGCATATCCGGATATGCTTTTTCTTTGAGTAAAGCGTTGTGAAGCCCCGCCCCTTTCATTCATTGTTCCTGTTCTTTGAGTAAAGCGTTGTGAAGCCCCGCCCCTTTCATTCATTGTTCCTGTTCTTTGAGTAAAGCGTTGTGAAGCTCTAGGCCGCGCCCTTTCATTCATTGTTCCTGTTCTTTGAGTAAAGCGTTGTGAAGCCCGCGCCTATTCATTCATTTCCTGGTTCATTGCTGTAAGTCCGTTGTGAAGCCCGCCCCATTCATCACTTGTTCATTGAGTAAAGCGTTGTGAAGCCCCGCCCCTTTCATTCATTGTTCCTGTTCTTTGAGTAAAGCGTTGTGAAGCCCCGCCCCTTTCATTCATTGTTCCTGTTCATTGAGTAAAGCCTTGTGAAGCCCCGCCCCTTTCATTCATTGTTCCTGTTCATTGAGTAAAGCGTTGTGAAGCCCCGCCCCTTTCATTCATTGTTCCTGTTCATTGAGTAAAGCCTTGTGAAGCCCCGCCCCTTTCATTCATTGTTCCTGTTCTTTGAGTAAAGCGTTGTGAAGCCCCGCCCCTTTCATTCATTGTTCCTGTTCTTTGAGTAAAGCGTTGTGAAGCCCCGCCCCTTTCATTCATTGTTCCTGTTCTTTTAGCCAGTGTCTCCGCTCTGCTAAGCAAGAAGGTTAACTCATTCGCATCGCAACAATTTTGAATGATTAAAAAAACTCACAAATCACTCCAGCCGACACACAAACAAAACATCTAGTTGAACAAAAGGAGAAATGAAAGGTATATTTACTTTGTTTTTTACTTCAGGTTTACTTCATAGGGAAGTTGGTACATCAGACTTTTTTTTACCGTTAATACTTAGACTTTATATAGAAAAAAAACAGAATCTTTAGCGATTGAAATTTGGCCACATGGTCCTGGAATAGTCCTAGAAAAGTCTTGCCCCCCCCAAAATTGCAGGTTTAAGGGATCTGAAGCGAACCCTAGTAAGTGACAAGGTGGTGTGCACACAGATTTACTTCCCTTGAAGCCAATGCATCAAATTGGACAGCTACCTATTCCAGACATATATGGCCGGAACGACTTGAATGAGTTCATGCCTGGATATTCTTTTCGATATTTGCTGAAGTGTATTGAAACAATTGCAGAGTGAGGACAAATCCACCGCCACCTCAAACTCAAGTGCTGCCAGCAAGAAAAAGAAGAAGAAGGACAAGGAAAAGACGAAAGAGGCAGGAGGAGACCGGGACGGCACGGACAGGAAGAAAGAGAAGAAGAGAGAAGAAAAAGAAGAAAGAGGAGGGGGGGAGGAGGAGGAGGAGGGGTGGGAGGAGGAGGGTTGTTGGATGACGAGGCAGATCGGGACAATCTGGAGGCGTTTCTCGGAGGTTCGAAATCGGGCGCTGGCGGAGATTACGAATCGTTGTAGTCCTGAATGGCGGTACGGTGGTTGTGTGCGAAAGAGAGTGAAAAATATGGATCGGTTTTTTTGTGTATGGTGGTTGAGGGAAGGGAGACGATGGGGGGAGGGGATGTGGAGGGGAGGAGGGGGGGAGGGGTGGGAGGGAGGGGAGGGGAAGGTCGGGGAAGGTGGGGGGGAAGGGGGGAAGGTATGGGAAAGGAAAGGAGAGGTAAGGTTAAGAAGGTAATGTGGGTTTTGTATCAATTAAGGGGTAAACTCACTGTATGCGATTCAATCCCTTTGCGGTGGCCCGATTGTGACACTTGTCAAGCATGATTTCTCGTGAAATTCCACTGTCTAAACAAATCTGATGAAAATCCTACTAGTTTTGTTCACTGTATTTGTAGTTCCCGTACATGAATCTGATGAATGAAATATCTGTGTTTTTGTATCAGACATTTTATTTGTCATATTCAAGTACATGTATTGGGGTTTACTTGAGCATAGTGAGCGAAAATAGCAGAATTATTTTTGGATGGAAGTCTTTCATGTGAATCATGACTCACAGACCTGGTCACAGTGGGATTGCATTGGGATGGAGTGGTATGCAGTGTTTATAGTCATGGTGAGCAATGTGCACATGCGTTGTGTTCAAAAGAAGTTATTGTTAGAGTGTAGGGGCCTGGGACTGGGTCTCACTGTGTGTGTCAGGAGACTGTTGTGTGTGGTGTGTGTGTGGATTGTGTGTGTGTGTGGTGGTGTGTGTGTGTGTGGTGTGTCAGAGACTGTGTGTGTGTGTGACTATTTATTTCGTGGTGTGACTGTGTGTGTTGTGTGTGTGTGTGTGTGGTGTGGTCAGAGACTGTGTGTGTGCCTGTGTGACTATGTGTTGTGTGTGTGAGAGACTATGTGTGTTGGTGTGTGTGTGACCAGTGTCCCCGTGTGTTCTGTGTGTGTGGAGGTTTGTGTTTGTGTGTGTGTGAGAGAGACTGTGTGTGTGTGTGTCTGTGTGTGTTTGTGTGTGTGTGTTTGTGTGTGTGTGACTATGTGACTGTGTGTGTGTGTGTTGAGATATCATGTGTGTGACTGTGTGTTGTGTGTGAGACTTGTGTGTGTGTGTGAGACTGTATGTATGTGTGTACTGTGTGTGTGAGAGAGCTGTGTTTGTGTGTGTGTGTTGTGTTGTGTGAGTGAGACTATGTTTGTGTGTGTGAGAGAGACTATGTGTGTGTGTGTGTGTGTGATGTGTGAGAGAGACTATGTGTGTGTGTGTGTGAGAGACTGTGTGTGTGTCTTTGTGTGTGACTATGTGTGTGTGTGTGAGAGAGACTATGTGTGGTGTGTGTGAGGGAGAGACTGTGTTGTGTGTGTGAGGTTTTGTATGTGTGTGTGTGTGTGAGACTCTGTGTGTGTGTGTGTGTATAAGGTTGTGTGTGTGTGTGCGTGAGACTCAGTGTGTGTTGTGTGTGTGTGTGTGCATGCGCATATGTGATGCAGGTTTTATGCGTGGTGGTGTGTGTCCTTGTTTCTAGAAAGTATTTGTCAGATGACAGTGTATTTATATGTTGCCTTCAGGACTGCTAGACCTTGACATTTTGCGCTGTGTACATTTTCTTTTGTGGAAAGCTTACAAAGAATGCTATTTATTGCAAACAAAGATTGAGTTTTGATCTTTTGCTTTGGCCCAGAACTTGTCCAAAACAAATATACTTATATTAATATTGCCTGGTATGACACCGAAAACCCCCCCCCTCCCCACACTTTTCCCTCCCCCCTCCTCCACTTTCCTCCCCCCACCCTCCCCTCCTCAAACACATTGTTTTCATTTTTGTGTGCATGGATCGGTTGGGTGATACAGTATATACCTGCTGAGTCTTTTCA